>JABUQX010048729.1:10000-22500 GCA_015478945.1 Trachelipus rathkii | reverse complement strand
GTGCGACAGAGGGGACCAAAGTCCCCCGTCGTCCCCGGAGTCGAGAGGACCCCCACTCATGGGTGCAACTTTCGGTTTACCGGGAGTATTCTTTTAGTAAAAAAAAAAAAATTTCCATTTTTAAATTTCATACGCTGATCCCATATATGTTATCAGTTTTCTGTACCTATCTTAGTTTTGGAGATAAAAAAAAAAATAAAAATCCATACAAATTTTATTCGCTGATTCCATATGTTATTAGTTTCTTGTAACTCTAGCTTAGTTTTAGAGATATTAGGCGGGTGCATTCTTAGTTTCACCATAAATACTGTATATATATATATATAATATATATATATAATATAATATATATATATATAATAATATATATAATTATATATATATTATATTATATATATATATTATTATAATTCATCCTACTGTGGGCAGTTGAAAAAATTTCCGAAAGGAAAGGGCAATTAATTAGGTGGTGACATGCCCCTTTACACAGCGTTTGAAGTGTGCAAGTCAAAGGGAATTAAGTTGATAAAATAAGATAAAGTGAGTTCCAGACTTTTCTGTAAGAGATAGAGAGGGAGAGAGAGAGAGTGAGAGCGAGAGAGAGAGAGAGAGAGGAGACGAAGAGAGAGAGAGAGAGAGAGAGAGACTTTTAAAAAACCCTTCGAATATGGTTCTAGCGCTGCAGCATAAGATTGATCGAATGATGAAGGAGCAGAGAACCAAGAGTGAGATTAGAAGGGAAAAAAAGAATATCACCAATAGAGCTATTTCTTACGGAATTATACTGGTGATCACAGATAAGATTAGAAGAATTGAGATATTTCCAAATCTTCCTGAAACAAGTTTTGAGAACCACAGGAGGGATACCATCAGAACCCTATTGCTTTCTTAGTATTATGCTCAAAGAGAAAAACCGATTATGCATCTGTACAGAATCATACGTATATATATATTATATATATATATATATATATATATATATATATTATATATATATATATATATATATTATATATATATATATATATATATATATTATATATTATATATACTATATATATATATATATATATATATAATATATATATATATATATATATATATACAGTATATAATATATATATATATATATATATATATATATATATATATATATATATATATATATATATATATATATATATATATATATATATATAATATATATATATATATATATATATATATAATATACATAAATATAAAATAACATAATATATTTTTTTTTCAGTTGTCACCACCACTCATGGCAGAGCCCTATTCCAGGAGGGGTGTTGCACCGCCTCCACAAATTCAACAACTTAAAGGCAAATAATGCAGATGAGCAACAGACGCCAGGCTTTGAAGTGGGGGAAGATTAATTTTCAGCAGGAAACGCAGGAAGATTGGAAGAGAATTCCACAAAACAGATGGTGGCAGGAAAGAAGGAAGCACCGCAGCGAACTAGGCCTGGAGTTACCTACATCAACACAAAAACTCATGTGCAAGACACAGCACCCCTAGTGATACGAGGGCGACGTAAAGGTGGAGGCACACGAGTGATAAGCTCCCTCGAGCACCTGCCGCTGTGGTACCTACAGAAAAGAGATAAGCACCAACATCGCGCCGCAAAGATAGAGGGTCAAGTGAACTGGAAAGTACAGAACAGTTTATAAGCCTTTTGGCCTTTGACTCGACCCTATCCAAATGCCGGGTGAAACCAGAGCCCCCAGATATGAGAGCAGTACTCCATACAAGGGCGGATGAGGCCCTTGTATAGCTGGAGCAACTGGGAAGAGGAAAAAAAGTCTCGCATCAGTCTAAACAGAACTCCCAGTTTCTTTGCAGGCCGCCCTAGCAACCGTTGTGGGAGGTTTCCAAGACATTTTTTTGTGTATGTTAAGGCAAGGATTGTTATATGTCAACAGGAGAGACGAGAGAACCGTCGAAAGAGATAGGAAAGTTAGAAGGTGCTTAGAGAGGGAGATTTGTAGAAGTTTGGTTTTTAAAGAATTGAATTTCACAAGGTTCAGACGACCCCACCCTGAAATTCTATCCAGATCAGCGAGAATAGAATCGGAAGATTAAGACGAGAGGCAATTTCTAGAAAGTAAAAGAGGGAGGCAGAATTGAAATGATTTAAGAATGAAGGGTCGCAGTCATCGGCATATGATGTGAATAAGAGTTAGATTGTGCAGGGGAGAAGATCATTAATTGAAAAGCAGAATAAAGTAGGAGATATGACAGAACCCTGAGGAACACCACTATGACAGAAAAGGAAGAGGAGTTCGCCCCATCAACAAACAGCGAATATGAGCGATTTGAAGAAAACTAGACAAAGTAAGCATAGAGAAGGAGGAAACCCAAAGGAGGGAGCTTGGGAGAGCAGTGACGCGTTGCCATTACCTGTCAAAAGCTTGGATATTCAAGCGCACCACGCAAGGTCTCCCCGAGTTTCCTCAGAGCGTGGGAAAACCATAATAAGTAAGATGGTGAAAGTATATCGCCAGTTAGACCTCGAGCGCCGAAAGCCGTACTGGCGATCGAAAGAAGGAATGAGATTCCAGATGAATTTAAGAAATGAGAGTTGAGAAAGGTTTCAAAGATCTTAGGAATTACAAGTAAGTAGCTATAGGGCGATAGTTGGAAGATCTGAGCGGCTTCCTTTTTTCGGAATAGCTTGGACATGTGCGTGCTCCCAACACTGAGGGAAAGTGTTAGTATTGAGACATAGAGAATATAGTTGAACGAGGGGCGGGGATTTAGCACGGAAGCACACTCCCTTAAAACTCGGGGTCAAATGCCATTCGGGAAACTTGTCTTCCTTAAGTTCATAGATTTCAAGAGCCCATGCATCCGATCAAGTGTAATCGCAGGGAAAGGCATAGGACACCTGAGAGGAGAGGAGGAATTAATGAGGAAATGCCAGAATCGTCCAGGGTTGATTTAGAGGAAAATAGGAGGCCGAAGAGATTGGCCTTTTCAGTTGGCGAGAATTAGAAACAGAACCATCAGATCGAATAAGAGAGAAAGACAAGATTTACAGAAGTTGTTGTAGATGTTTTTTGGCAAGAGGCCTAAAAGATTTGTCATAGGAGAACCAAGGGAGAGGTTAGCTACTTTCGTTTGATGAAAGGCCCGCTTTTGTCGTCGAAAGAGTAGCCTGCCCAACGATTTCTAGCAAATGACAAATTTAGCAAGAGTGATAGTAGAGGAACGAGAATTTCCACTCCCATCGCGCTGTCTCTAGCCTGAATGGCCAGAGAACAAGCACGATGGAACCATGGATTTGAGGAAAGAAAGATTTAGTCGAAGAAGGAAGGAACTTGCTCATCCCATCAACGATTAGCAGCTCCCACCTTATCGGCAGAAGTCGAAACGTCACAAGAGACAAAGCAGTCATTCCAATTATAGGTAGCGTAGAAGCAACGCAAAGGCCCCCCAATCGGCCGATCAAAGTGCCAGAAAAAAATGCGTAGGCAGGATGGAGCTGTTGGAGAGCAAGTATTAAAATTAAGAGATATAAGTTGTGGTCAGATTTACTAATAGGAGTGAAGGTGGGTATTTATAGAAGAGAAGACTAGTTGTGAAACAAGTGTCAAGTGTGTTCACCACGAATTGGTTGGTGAGATCCGGAATGTGTGTGGGTTCTTTAATTAGTTGCTCCAGATCGTTGAAATGCTAACATGATGCGGCCTCCTCCCCAACCTAAATCAGTTATGAGAGGAACCCCAACCATTCAGGTGTGTACATGAAATCCCCTAAATAGAGGACCCCATTATTTGGATGAGAAGATATAACAGTCTCGTGAGAAGTAGTAAGATATCTAAAAAGAATCGGAAAATCTGTTCTATTAGGAGAGCAGTAGCAGAAACGCACAAGATTATTTTAGTAGAAGGAAGAAAGATTTTAAGCCACAGAACATCGAAGTTAGGAGATTCGAGATTCTCGAGACTGTTACAGTGTGTTTATGTTAACATAGCACATACTCACCCTTAGACGGAAAATTATTGAAATTAAGTTATAGTTAGATATATTAAACGAGTTAGAGATGGAATTACTTAGCTATCTGTCGTCTCAGACAGAGCAAAAAGGTTAGGAGTCTAGAATTAGAGAGTGGTATTCACGGAGGTTGCAAAGAGTTAGAGAGTAAGCCGCGGATGTTGATAAAGTCGATAGAAAGCCCGCGCGTCTGTGCAAAAAGCTGCCACACACACGCACACACAACCACAACAACAAAAACAACAGACAAAAACAGACAGACAGAAAAAAACGAAAGTTGAAATTAGATTAAAATAGTTTACTCACTAAAAAACGTAAATGATTAAAATGCTAAAACCGTATTTACAGTAAATATGTAAAACTGAAAAAAAAAATAGAAAGTTTAAAACACACGCATTCACACACCCTAACAAATTTACGAATAAAAAAATTACAATCATTCAATATAAAACTAAATATGTATAAACTAAAATAATTTGCAACCAAATACGTTAAGTGTTGTGAAAAAATAAACCTTTTGAAATAAATAAAAAAAAACAGAAACACTAAACACTAAAGTTAAAAGACGAAGAAAAAAAAATATAACCTAGTACTATCAAAACTACGTATTGCACAATTTTAAAAACTAACTATGACTATCTAACATAACTAAAAAGTTTCAAAAACAAAAATTAAAACAAATAACTTATCTTTTATAATTATTATAATTCTTCAAATATTAAAACCATATACTAGTTAAAAAATATATATATATATATATATATATATATATATATATATATATATATATATATATATAATATATATATATATATAATATATATATATAATATATATATATATATAATATATATATTATATATTATATATTATATATATTATACTATATATAAATATATATATATATATATATATTACATTATATATATATATATTATATATATAATATATATATATATATATATATATATATATATATATTATATATATAATATATATATATATTATATATATATATATATATATATATATATATATATATAGAGAGAGAGAGAGAGACGAGAGAGAGAGAGGAGAGAGAGAGCCAGGCCTTCCATTAGCATCATATGTATCTTAAAAAAACTAAATTTTTAAATGCTACATTAAAAAAGGAATACATTTTAGATTCTGCGTAAATTTTACTACGGGAAAATTATTAATTTTAGCTTAGGAAAATTATTAAATAACTATGATTAATGAAATAAGCTGAATAATAAATAACAAGAAAATGTTTTAAACTTCTGGCACCTGATCACAGTTCTTTGTAACGGGTGGTCTGAAATCGCTACGGGGTCTGAAATCGGTAACTCTGCCTTTTTGTCATTTATTGCGTTTTTTTCAAATGGTACACAAGTATGAATTATAAATATATTTATATATAATGTATATATAAATATATATTATATATAAATATAAATAATATATATATATATATATATATATATATATATATATATATATATATATATATATATATATATATATAGTTCTTCTTTATATATACACATTATATATATATATATATATATACTATACTATATATATATGGCTCAGCCTCTAGGGAAGAGCCCCAATACATAATCTCAAAAACTACAACAGCTACAAGGAAAAAGAATACATTGCTGGAATCCTGGTAAAATTTTAGTGCGGAAAATGTAAAAAAAAAAAAAAAAAAAAAAAAAAAAAAAAAAAAAAAAAAAAAAAAAATATCTAAAAAATAACAAAGCTACAGCGAAAAGAAATATATTTTGGAAAAGAGGAAAAATTTAGTAGGAAAATTGTAAAAAAAAAAAAAAAAAATAAAAATTATTGTTAATAATTATAGTTAATATGAGGAGAAAGCCTATTTAAAGACCTTTTAAACGTTACTCGTTAAAATAAATAGACTCTAGTATAGTTGTGTTTTTTTTTAACTAAAGAATACCCCAAGGGTATACCGCACCGATGGCAGGAGTCGGGGTCTCTCGGCCTTCCGGGGAACTACGGGGTAGGACTATTTTCCCCCTCCGGGGAGGGTCTCCGGAACCCCCGCTCTTTGGTATTTGGGTGTCGCGGGGGTTCCTCCGCCCCTCCCCTACGGGGTATGAAAAACGTCCCCCCCTGTGTTCCCCGTCGGCTCGAGCCCCCTACATTGCCGTGTAATACCTGTTACAAATATATATATAATATATATATATATATATATTATACTATATATATATATATATTATATATTATATATATATATATACTTATTCATATATATAATATATATAATATATAATATATATACATATATAATATATATATATATATATATATATATATATATATATATATATATATACTCTGTCCCCTGCTCCTAAAAAAAATAGCCAATTTTTATTTTATTTATTTATTTATTTATTTATTTTTTACATTTTCCTAACTACAATTTTACAAGGATTCCAAAAATGTATTCCTTTTCGCTGTAGCTATTGTAGTTTTTGAGATATGATTTTTTTTTTTCATTTCGACCCTAAAACGTCTATTACTATAATTATTAACAATATTTTTTTATTTTTTTTTACATTTTCCGAACTAAAATTTTACCAGGATTCCAAAAATGTATTCATTTTTGCTGTAGCTATTGTAGTTTTGAGATTGTTTTGTTTTTTTTACATTTTTGTAATAAAATGTTACCAGGATTCCAACAATGTATTTCTTTTCACTTAGCTTGATTTGTAGTTTTTGAGATATGCGATTGAGAATAGTTGTGGTGGCTTAAACCAAATTTCACCATATATAATATATATATATAATATATTATATATATATATATATATATATATATATATATATATATATATATATATATATATATATATATATATATATATATATATATATATATATATATATATATATAATATATATATAGATATATATAAAAAAAATAAACTAAATATTAAATAGCCACTATACATATCTAAAAAAATAAAATAGCTACAGGGAAAAGGAATACATTGTTGGAATCCTAGTAAAATTTTATAGAAACTGTAAAAAAAAAAAAAAACAAATATCTCAAAAACTACAATAGCTACAGCGAAAAGGAATACATTTTTGGAATCCTTGTAAAATGTTAGTTAGGAAAATGTAAAAAAAAAAAAATAAAAAAATAAAATAAAATAAATATTGGCTATTTTTTTTTTTAGGAGCAGGGGACAGTATATATATATTATATATATATTATTTGTAAAGGTATTACACGGCAATGTAGGGGGCTCGAGCCGACGGGGAACACAGGGGGGGACGTTTTCCATACCCCGTAGGGAGGAGACCCTCCCCGGAGGGGAGGAATTAGTCCTACCCCGTAGTTCCCCGGAAGGCCGAGAGACCCCGACTCCTGCCATCGGTGCGGTATACCCTTGGGGTATTCTTTAGTTAAAAAAAAAAAAGAAAAATTTAATAGAAAGTCTATTTATTTTAACGAGTAACCAATAAAAGGTCTCTAAATAGGCTCTCTAATCATATTACTATAATTATTAACAATAATTTTTTTTTTATTTTTTATTTTTTTTTTACATTTTCCTATCTAAAATTTTACCAGGATTCCAAAAATGTATTCCTTTTCGCTGTAGCTATTGTAATTTTTGAGATATAATTTTTTTTTTTTTTTTTTTACATTTTCCGCACTAAAATTGGACCAGCATTCCAGCAATGTATTCCTTTTCCCGGTAGCTGTTGTAGTTTTTAGATATGGATTGCTTGATATTGTGGTTTTAAACTGGATTTCACCATATATATAATATAATATATATATATATATATATATATATATATATATATATATATATATATATATATATATATATATATATATATATATATATATATATATATATATATATATTATATGCGGATGATTTGGTTTTGTGGGGCGAATCTGAAGAGAGTTTGAGAGGCATTGGTAGAGATATTTGGCAGAGTTTGTAAAATGGAGAGGCTTGAAAGTAAACGTGGATAAGAGTATGGTTATGGTTGTGAGTGAGCACAGGTCCTCAGTAGTGAAGTTATGTTAGTATGTGAGCAGCTGGAAGAAGTATCTGAGTTTAAATATTAGGCATATTGTTGTGTAGAAGGGAACGGATGCAGCAGAGTATAGTAGGAAAGTTGTGAATTGGCAGGAAGGTGGCTGGAGAAATTAAATCCTTTAAATCGTTGGTGGAGGTAAAGGGACTAAGTCTTGAGTGTGCGGAGGGTCTTACATGAGGCGTATGTGCTACCTGTGTTTATTGTATTAGTAGTGAGACTATGGTCTGGAATAAGAGGTATTAGATCTAGTTCAATGTGTTCAGATGGACAATCTTAGGGGCGTGTTAGGTGTGAGAGAATTGATAAAATGAGGAAGTGAACGTATTAGAGAGTGTGTGGTGTGAAGAAAGGGTAAATGAGAGAATAAATGAAAGGATTTGGATGGTTTGGTCATGTGGAAAGGATGAATGGTTAATCGGTTGGTTTAAGCGGATGTCATTGTAGGCAGTGTGTTTTGGAACGACCGGCTGGGAGACCGAAGAAAAAAGGGGAATTGACTTTGTTAAACGAAGTTGTGAAGAGAGAAATGTGAGTTTGGTAGAGGCGAGGAGAAAGGTGTATAACAGGAGTGGAATGGCGGGTTTTGTGAGGGGTATGAGTTGTGCGCCCACCCTGGGCCAAGGATGAACCCTTACATTGGCGATCTACCATAGTGAGGGTCAATCGCGGTCCCATGAAGCTTAGGGTGGATTTTCTGACTTCGACGAGTTCTCACTAATTGATGGTACAGAGGGGGGGGGTAAGGCTGGGCTTTCTTTTCGAACTTTGTCATATTCTTCTACTGCGGTTTCTTTTCGATGCAAGCTACGCACTTACCTCCCAATCTTGGGAAACTAAAAGAGGAGGAGTGAGAAGAGAGAAAGGATATAATATATATATATATTATATATATAATAATATATATATTATAATTATATTAATATAATATATATATATTAATATATATATGATATATATATATTATATATATTGTATATATATATATATAATATATATATATATAAATATATATATATATATATATATATATATATAATATATATTATATATATATATATATATATATATATATATATACGGCACACTAAGGGTTGGCTCGAGCCGACGGGGAACAAAGGTGGGACATCCATACCCCGTTCGGGGAGGGCGGAAATAGTTCCTACCCTGTCGTTCCTAGAAGGCGAGAGACCCCGACTCCTGCCACTCTGCGACGTCAAACCTTGGGCTACTCTTTAGTTGTAAACACCACCAACATAAAAAGGGCCCAAAGTAGTTAACGTTATATTAAAATAACTTTAAAATTACTATTCTACATTTTATTCATTTTTTAAAACCAAGTATTTTTTTAAAGTGTTCCGTAGTAAAATTTTACGCAGATTCTAAAAATGTATTCCTTTTTAACTGTAGCATTAATAGTTTTTAAGATACATATTACGGCTAATGGGAAGGCTGAGCCATATATAATATATATATATATATATAATATATATATATATATATATATATATATATATATATATATTATATATATATATGCATATTATATAATATATATATATATATATATATATATATGAGAAGAACGTAGCCTATCCGAAACAATGAGATTACCCCCCTCATTGGGTGTATACTCCTATATGAGTGTTAGGGTACATCTCATTACACTTCAATGCACATTGGTTTGCCCCCCCTTTTGCATTAATCTATGCATTGTTCTTAAATTAGAGTGGGTTCTCCCTTATTTACACAACATTACCTTTAAACAAACTAGTTTTTTTAAAATTTACTTAAAAACTATTCACACGACAGACTAGCCTAGCCTCGGAGGAACAAGATGCTTCTGCTTAAAAAGTTTTAGGGCCTATTTACCCATCCCCTTCCACCATCGCCACTTGGAAGTTGATAGTCGTGTCCGATGGTTTGTTCAATACCGTCATAAAATTACCAGTTTCTTCTAATGCGCGCTTTGTTGAGCATCACCTCTCCTCTCCTACTCTAAATTTCATCTCTTAATCGTAACCAAAACAAATGTGTTTGATTGAGCCTTTGGAGAGCAAACCTTACTATTTTCCTTCTCACATTCTCTATGTTCAATTTTCAGTCAAGGCGACTGTTAGGTTGGGTTGGTTGGGGTTGGGTTGGGTTAAGCTGTGCCCAACAATGTTGTATGTTTTTGTATCTCTCAATTGAAATGTGGGTTGGCCGAGCACCAGGTTTCTCCTCACCACACAACACCGCACCAGGAGCAAACCACAACAGACCGCACCGGGACGCCTTGCACCAGCCCGCACCACACCACACCACACCACTCGTCATCTTTTCGCACCTCACCGTACTAGGAGCAAACCACAACACACTGCACCGGGTGGCCTTGCACCAGCACCGCACCACACCACCCGTCATCTTTTTGCACCTCACCGTACAATCTCCTTTTGAAATTCGCACCGCACCAGGAGAAAACCCCAACACACCGCACTACACCGATATATATATATATATATAGATATATATATATATATATTATAATATTATATTATATAATATATATATATATATATATATATATATATAGTATATATATATATATAATAATATATATATATATATGATATATATATATAATAATTATACCCAGAAGACCTAGAGCGGCTGATACAGCTTTCTTACTGCTATCCCTGATTATCTTGGGGTCGAACTCAAGATTCTAGGTCTTTTCTTAACTTTCACTTTCAACCCTCCTCCTTATTCTGCACTAAATTCCTTCCACCCCTGGGCTCCTTCAATCACCTTATTATCTATGTATCTCCTATTGCTACTCTGCAAGTCTTTTCTCAGGAAAAACGTCACTTAGGCGTTTCAACGTATTGGCACTTCGTGCTCGCCAACTGGGGTTAGTCGTCTTGCGGTCGTGCATTTCTTTTCTTCCCATGGAATAACCACTGCCTACATCTGAACGTGTTGCCACCGAGTATGTCAGAACTCAAACCGACAAAAATTTTCTTTTCCATCGAAAAATTAAAATTATAGAAGAATTTTCTCAACTCAAAACTAACAAACCTTATAATATTTCTTTCATTTAAAAGACGTTCCAATCCTCCTCCTCCTCTCCCTCCTCTCTCTCTCTCTGCTAGGAAGGTATCATGCCGAACAGAACTAACTCTGATCGTTCTCGGAGCTTTCTAACTGAGACAGATAAAAATGGTTGCCTTCATAGCTTTAAAGCTCAGATTCATTGTTCCTTCTCTACATTAATTTATAACACCATAGTCAAAACACTCGATTTATTTCCTTGTTTGACAAGCATTTTGTGGCGTTTCGGTTTGCTTGTGGTATGGTTAAAAGGTGACTTAGTCTCTCTTGGTAAATAAGCTTTCTACGAGGTTAGGTGTTCTATAAAGAGTTTCAAAAATCCCTTCACCCACCCAGTGCTATCTCTATTGGGGTGTCGTTCGCCCCGTATGGGAGTACGCCTTTATACCTAGGGTGGTGACACTCACATTCATAAAAATATAATATAAGTCGTTGGACAACTTCTTATCAACATTTTTCTCGCAAAATCTCCATGTGGACAAATGCAGGCACATCTGGTTCCCAACTTGACCACTTTCAAGTAATCTTGGATCGGTACCGTGTCAACTTTAATTATTTAGCTCTGCAGATTTTTGATTTTTTTCAGCTCGGGTGGAATTTAGTAAGCCCTTTTTAATTTTACCCACCATAGAAGCAAATATCTCTTACTATATATATATATATATATATATATATATATATATATATAATATATATTATATATATATAATATAATATATATAATATACTATATATAAATATATATATATATTTTATATATATATATATATATTATATATATATATATATATATAGTTTAATTATATATTAATATATATATAATATATATATATATATTAATAAATAATATATATATAATATATATAAATATATATATATATATATATAATATAATATATATATATTATTATATATAATATATATATATATATATACTATATATATACTATATATATATATTATATATATATATATTATATATATATAATATATATATATATATAATATATATATTATATATATAATATATATACATACTATATATGACTATATAGTAATATATATATATAATAAAAATATATATATATATATATATTATATATATATATATATATATATATATTATATATACTATATATATTAGCTGCAGAGCGGACCGGAGACCGGAACCACAGGATTTGGGGTAGAGTCAGAGTCGGAGTAGAATTTTCTTGGAGAGTTGAGCCGGAGCGAGAAAAATAATTTTCTATCCTTAACCTCACAACAAAGGAAATTCAAAGCAGGGATTCGAGCTGCAG
>JABUQX010048729.1:0-5000 GCA_015478945.1 Trachelipus rathkii | reverse complement strand
GTTACGTTCTTAAAAGAGATGGAGCGGTTAATTGGCGGGGGACTTGAAGAACCTGCCCAAGTAGAGGTACTACCAACGGTGGAGGCCGCAGCTTTACGTTTGCTATAGTACCCGGGGCGGAGAGTTTAAGTTGGAATGAAATACACTTTTCGAAAAGGAGTTCAAAATATGTTTTTCTAGAGTGAGGATGTTAATATTTGTATCATCGAAAACCTTGTTCCTAAGAATCGCGTTGTGTTAGTAGAAATCTTAAGGTCCAAATTTTCGATGGTCAAACTATGAACTCCATAATATTTCGCCTATAAAATAAAGTGATTGATCGTGATTCCTCCGGGAGAGGCACAAATAGTTGATTGCAGCGTTGTATATATGAAATGTTCTTTAGAATAATTCTCTGTTGTTAATACGCTAGACATGTAACGATGCTTAGTTAGTAGTAATAGTAAATTTATAATTTTCTCCTCCATGAGGAAGTAGTGGAGTCATTATACTGTAATTAACACTCGCAAATTGCTTCGTGTTTATGTTGATTCCACGACTAGTGAAATGACCCTTGTGTCCGTTTTTCTCATTGACTTATAATGTAAAATCGCTTCGTCGGCAAATGAGCATTCCAATCTGCCGGTGTTCGCCGATTTTCAAGTGTAAAAGAATCAGGAAAACTTTTCAATATTAATGTACTTCTCTAGCATACTTATGCATGATAACTAGTGATTAACATTTAACGTTATCTCATTTGTTTAATTGTATATCATGCGCGTGGTTTTCGGTTCCTCGCTGTTTGGAGGATGGGAAGAGAGGAAATGACGTCGGTGAGCATTTATCGAGGAAAGGTTGTGGTACGGAGCTACAGGGGGTTGTAGAGTCTTCCCAATGTGGTGAGTGTTGAATTTGCGCTTTGTCCTTTTTTTACTGTGATTTACTATTTGTCCTGAGTCTGAGCACTACGGTTTAGAAGAGTGCCGGTCCTTAGCTACCTTCCTCGTGAGTAAGCTAAGAACATATATTTTTACTTAATATGTCCTCTCACGCGCGGCCACGGTTTTTCTGAGTTGCTTAGATCTCCTAAATCTTAAGAAAGAGTAATGTATGCAAGGGGTGTGGAAGCGCGCTTAATCCGACTCTGTGACTCAACAACACTGGAATTAGGCCGATAACGTCCAACTTAAATTAATGATGTAGGCCAACAATACAATGTCTCTTGCTATCATACTCGAGCATGTTGGTTACTAACATTTTTGTTTGATTGTGGCACATTTACACATAAAATATCTTCCTTCTCGCTTCCTCCCACCTGTTTTTTCAATCTGCTGCACTGAACTCTCTGACTAATTTATATCTGTAACAAGGCTCTGATACACATATTCAGAGTGGTAGAGATTTTGCCTGCTGCAATCTCTACCGTGCAATGGTGGCTTCTTCCACTCGGGGATCTTCCATGACCCTTCAGGTCATCTCAACTACTCTCTCTTCTATAGGGTGGATAAAGATAACGTGAATGACCGATAATCCCCAATCATTCAATGTCTCCATTACATATATATATATATCCATAGTTTACTGATGTTACACATCACCAATACGTATTCCTATAATTACCAATGGCAAAATCATCTTCCATACCTTTAATTATCAAAACAAAAAGAAGGGTTGGTATTGTGGAATTTGGGCAGTCCAATATTTCCGTGTGCGATTAACTGGCACTAATTTACAAAAAGTTGCAATTAAAGAACTATCGAAGCCGAAAGTCCCAGCGAAAATTCAGGACATTTTTGCGTCTTCGGCGAAACGGAATCTGAAAGCAAATATACTTTGCCCAATTGCAATTCAAATATTGTTCTGCAAGACTTTCGCAAGAACTACTTCTACGTGAACGAAAAAATATTCATATATTCCGATGTTGTGCGCAGAACGTCACTATCGCGTATATTGCGTAAGCGCTGCACATTGTCTACTTTATGCATTATTATTGATTGATAAAATTATTTATGATATAATCTGATTATTTAGATTATTCCATTTCTTCATATTATTCCAGCGCTCTTAACTATATAATTGTACACTCTATTAGACCTATTATGTATGCGAGCTCATACTAAATCTTATCTAATTTAATTATTAGCATTATATATTATTATATTATCATATTATGAAAGCTGATTTGTATTGATTATTTTAGTTATTATTCTTGCCATATTATTTACTATATATTTTAATAATTAATTATTATTATTATTCGGCATGTGTCTGTTGTTTTTCCCCAAAATAGATAACTCGAAGCAGAAGTAATAGTCTAATTCTATGTTGCTCAATCACCATTTTCCATGGAAGTTACATCATTTCTCCAATTTTTTTTTGATATATTTCATTCTCGCAAATTGCAATGTAGTATAGTGGGAGAACAAGGAATTGATTCTATATTTAACACATTTAAAAGCAAAGCGTGTTTTCTCGCTATATTTTTTTTTGTTTATTCTTTCCTTAGTTTCCTTTTCCCTTATTATATCATAGTTCACTTGCAACCTTTGCAACATTGTAGTATAGTGGGGAAGAACAAGGAAGTTGTTTAATATTAACACATTTTAAAGCAAGCAGTGTTTTTTCGCTATTATTTTTGTGTTTTATTTCTTTCCTTAGTTTCCCTTTTCCTATATTATATAACATAGTTCACTTGCAACTTTGCAACATTGTAGTATAGTGGGGAAGAAACAAGAAGTTGTTCTAATTTAACACATTTAAGCAAAGCAGTGCTTTTTCCTATATTTTTCTGCTTCATCTCTTTCCTAGTTTCCTTTGCCCCTTATTTAATACAATAGTTCGCTTGCCAACTTGTGCAACTTATAGTATATTAGGAAGACTAAGGAAGGGGGGTCTACTCAGCATATTTGGAGGGAGCGCAGTGCCTTCTGTACGATTGTTGTTTTAGCTTCTCTCTATTATTATTATTCTTATTATTATTATTATTATTATATAATTATTATTATCATATATATATTTATTTAGTTGTAAGTATATTAGTTGCTATTATTATTATTATTGTTATTATATTATTATTATATTATTATTGTACTCTATATATTATTATTATTATTATTATTATTATTATTATTGATTATTATTATTATTATTATATATTATTATTATTGCAATTGTAGAATTTTGTGATTCTTTGGGAACCTCTGTGCTTGTGTAGTTGTTAATAGAACACACACCACACATACGAACATTCACACACACATGTGCAACCCTTTTGTTTCTCTATTGTGTTGTGTTTGTTTGTTGTTCTTGGACAGTCACATACCGACCATACAACATTCCATAGTGTGTAAGTTCCTTTGTTACCTTTTATATATTTTTGGTTTCATTTGTTCTATTCGATTGTGGTATTACATCTGTGTTAGGAGTTCTTATGACAGTACCAGTCACACACACAGTCACATACACGACCATACACACTCCATACGTGTGTAAGGTTCCTTTTTTACCGCATTTTTGATATTTTTTTGGGTCATTTGTCTATTGTTGTGTATTACATCTGTGTGAGTTTCTGTAAGACATACAGTCACACCACACAGTCACATACCGACCATACAACACCCCATACGTGTGTAAGTTCCTTTTTACCTTTTTATATATTTTTGTTTCATTGTCTATTGTTGTGATTGCATCTGATGTGGAGTTTCTGTTATGAGACATACAGTCACACCACAACAGTCACATACACGGACCATTTACACACCCCATAACGTGTGTAAGGTTCCTTTTTTACCTTTTTATATATCTTTTTTGTTTCATTGCTCTATTGTTGTTGTATACAATCTGTTGTGAGTTTCTGTATAGACATACAGTCACACACACAGTCACATACACGACCATACACACTCCATACGTGTGTAAGGTTCCTTTTTACCTTTTTAATATTTTTTTTGGTTTCATTTGGTCTATTGTTGTTATTTGCATCTGTGTGGGTTTCTGTATAGACATACAGTCACACACACAGTCACATACACGGCCTATTACCGTGTGTAAGGTCCCCCTGGACTTCTCTTTGAGCCTTTGTTGTCCGTTACTTGTGGTGTATTGGGGTGGAGTTCTTGGAGAGACACACACACATACACACGCCACACACACCCAGCCAGTACACATACGCGTTTAGTGGTTTATTTTTTGGATTTTTTTTTTCAGAGAATCTAACAAATTTATTAATAATATTGACACTATGATACTATCAGTGTTGGAACTCAAACTGAGTTCGATTTTAGCCTAACTCGAATTCACCGGACTCTTGCGGCCGCAAAGGTAAGTCTTGTGAATTTTGCGCATTTTTTTTTTTTTTTGCGTCTCGGTATGAGCTTAGTCCTTAAGTTAAGTTTAAGATTAGACACTAAGTCATAGTTTGTAAGTTCTCTGCGACACTTTTACCTGCCATGCGCTTTCTATGCTTCTATCCCTGTACTTATTTTACAGAAGCAAAAACACATGAGTCTTTGATAACATAGTACGATTTCTCTCGATGCGTGTTTAAGGGTATTGGAGCATTCCCAAAATACCTTTCGCACACAACCCTTACTGACGCGCGCAGCGACGCCGTGTCAGTGGTTCGTACTGAAAAAGCATTTTTTGGTTTTCCTCTTTCCGCTTCCCCTTGATTAACGAGGCCGTTACCGCACATACGCATAGTTTTATATATTACTCATGGAGTGCCGGACGCAACGGAACCAACGCCCCAATCGAGGATGGGCGATCCCCCGGCGACGCCCCCTCCGGCAGACCTGAATTTTACCCCGACCCAGGATAACCAACAAAGATAGAGGCAGTCACTTTCCAAAACAATTCAGATATAACAATATACCAAACGGGTGTATCTTTACCCAGTTCGCCGATTGAAAATAAAATCCTTACCAAAATTTAACAAAAATGATCTAAATCAATGACACGATTTGCTAAAAAATTTCACATAAATATATTTAAAATCGATTAGTCAATAAACAATAAAACGA
>JABUQX010048728.1:15000-18751 GCA_015478945.1 Trachelipus rathkii | reverse complement strand
TGGAACAGGGAATCACCCCCTCCAGGAATTTTTATTCTCAGAGAACCCCACAGCGCTACCTCAGACGAGTTATATCCATAACCAATCTAGGCAACTGTCTTCTAGCTTCGAGTGCGTAATGTTCTACCCCCCATCGGCGAACGAGACAATGCATCTTGTTGAATACGGTTTCGCAGGGCACACACACTTCCACGGACGAGGCGATGTAAATGTGTGTAAAAATCTCGGTAAAAGAGATTTCACCTTTAACTCCCCTACCTTATTCACATAGATGCATTGTCTCGTTCGCCCGAATGGGGAACATTCCGCACCGATACAGGGAAGTTGTGGAAAGTGTTTTCATCTGGAGATGTGTCCTCTTAGAAAGGGATGGAAACGGAATGATGGTAAGGTGAACGTTTAGGCTTGGAATGCAAATGTAGCCGGGTAGATTAACAAGGATAGAATGTTTATGGTGGGTATGGGTATTGATGCTAGGTACACTGAGTGAAAAGGTTGCCACATGTTTTGATGGTATATTAGATATGGAAAATCCTAGAGTATATGTATGCAAAAGGTGCCTGATGTGTGATGAAAAAAGAAGAGAGTGAGAGGAATAAGGGTTGGTTGATTGTGGTCGGTAGTTTATGTATTCAGTTCTGATGTGGGGGCAGTATGAACTGGGGGAAGCAAGTTGAGAGAGAAGAGAATGTGTGTTTTTGCTGTGTTGATATTGAGAGGAAAGATTGGGTGTATGATGAGATGGTTGAGAAGATACAGTTGCCTGAGGGTTTGAATGAAGTAAGGAAACAAAAGATTGTACGAATGTTGTGGGAAAGGAGGAAAGCGCTAAGCAAAGGTGATGAGGATTTTGGGAGGTCTCAGTTGCCTGAATTCCGTATTGTGTTATCGGAAGATACCCCTATATACCAGCAACCTCGTCACTTTCTGTCCCCCAGTTGCGAATGAGATTGAAGAGCAGTGTGAAGAGTTGGAGCGATTCGGTGTTTTGGAATAGAGTGTGAGTCCATGGAATAGTCCGATTGTGCCTGTGAGAAAGCCTGATGGACGATTGACGTTATGTATTGATTATTGTAAAGTTAATGAAAAGACTGTGAAAGATAGGTTTCCTATGTGTGTAGTGTCAGAATGTGTGTATAGTATGTATGGGATGAAAGTCTTTACGAAAATGGATCTGGTGCGTGGGTACTATCAGATGCCAGTGGAAGAGAATAGTAGATGTGTGACTGCTCTTTTGACTGCTAAGCAGCATTATCAGTTTAGGAATTTGAGCTTTGGGTTGGCCAATGCTCCGGCAGCTTTTCAGAATGTGGTCATGAATGATTTTCCCAGTAAGAATGTGATGGTGTTTATAGATGATATATTAGTTATGACTGAGACTCTCCCTGAGCATTTGAAGCTAGTGAATGATGTGTTGAAAAAATTGGAGGATGTAGGCATAAAAGTGAAAGTTGAAAAATGTGAATGGTTTGCGAGTGAGTTGAATTTCTAGGACATAAGGTTAGTGCGACTGGGTTGAAGAAAGCGGAGAAGTTTGTTGAAAAAGTTAGGAATTTTCCTAGACCTAGCAATGTTAGAGAGTTGAGAGGATTTTTAAGTTTGGTAGAGTTTGGAAGGAAGTTTATGAAAGATTGTTCGGGTGTGATGAAACCGTTGACTGAATTTACGGGAAAAAAGAAGAGTATGATTGTAAAGTGGAATGATAGAATGAATGAAGCATTTGAGAAGTTGAAGGCTGAAGTTGCGAAAGATGTAGAGCTGGCCTATCCGGGTTATAGTGAGTATGCTAAAACCCTTTTAAGTGTATATGAATGCAAGTGGGTATTGTATGGGAGGTTGTTTGATGCAAGAGCAGTTGATTGACAGGATTGAAAGAAACGAGTGATGCATGTTCAAAAGCTTTTAGTTTGACAGAGCAGAAAAGTATTCTCAAGAATATAGAAGAAGAGAGTTGACTGGTCTTGAAGGTCTCTCGTCATACCAGAAACTCCGCTAATGTGTCACACCGCAACAAAACCCACACCCTTTCCTGACAACCTTCAGGATTAAGTATACCATAAGATAGTGCTGACGACCAGAAAATACACGCTTAGTCGCTAATTTTGCTCGCGAATAGAGACAAGAGATATATAGATAAGAGCTCACGCAGCAGAACTCTGGAGATCTCTGAGTGATTGTCCTCAATAAAATAAGATACCTTCGCAGATGTGCAGAGGAATGAAATGAAACGGACCCGATTGCCTGACTAGATGATAACAAGAGTAATGACCAAAAGGAAGAGTGAAAGTTTGAATGAAAACATTTGGTGATAGTCCTGAGTATTTGCCTAAGCAATTAATGAAAGGGAAGAAAGTCGAGGGGAGGTTATTCTTATGTTGAAGAGGTGTGTTGTTATGGTTTACAGGGATACTAGGGGCCCAAAGGGGAATTTTTGGGGCGTTGGTTTGAGGAGTGCCTGAAGAGGTATTAGAAAGAATTGAGGAGGGGAAGTTATGACTGAGAGTGTAAGAAACCTTGAGCAGATAGGAGTTTAGAAAGGTGCGACAGCATGTGAGAGTTAAAGGACTATTGTTGTAATGGAGGGTGTGATTCCGTTGCAAGGGAAGTGTTGACCTGTGGTACAGTAAATTGTTTAAAGTAGTAGTGTACTCGTGTGATCCGCTATGCGCAGGGAGCGAACATAGGTAATTCTATAGGAAGTGAAGCAGGGAATTGACAAGACAATAGGTGTAGCGTGAGCTGGGGCATTTACAGGTTGTTGTGAGTGGGGTGCATTATAATTTGAACACGAGTGACTACGCACGCACACAAAGAAGATTAATGATTAAAAGAAGTATAGTATTTGGAGAACGGGAATTAGAAGATTTGTCAACATTGAGGATGACGAGATGCGCAAAATGACATCTATGTAAGAGAGCGACACGATATGAAACAACTAGAATCGTATTCGTGAACATGCACCACAAAACAATCCACCCTAGGGATGGTTGTAGAAGGCACAGTCGGACAGTGCAGGTAGATCGCATAAATCCATTGAACTGCAGAAGATATAGATTGAAAACACGGGCTAATAAAGATTCTCTTTGCCGATGAAACTGAGATCACAAGTGGTACAGAGAGCATAAGAACAATATGACACTGGCACGATACCCTTAAAGCGCAGAAATACAACGCTCGCTCACAAAGATACCAGCACTCTCGCGGGGGGGCAAGAGAAATCGTAGCTTGGGAGCGCTCTCTCGTTACACCACAATACGCCACGACTTAGGAATCGCTCCTAGAGCACGCATTTCGACATCAGCTTTACTCGCTCGCTGAGCGAAAGACCAAACGAATGACCCACATATTAGATATATATATTGACTCTCTGGCCGACTTAGAAATATCTCTCACGCACAAAGAACTCGTCGCTCTCGTCATGATAGAAGAATAGGGAATGAAAACGTCAATATAAGACATGACGGCGACAATACAGAGAGACACAGTAAGTATCTAGAATGAAGACAAAGGGCGATGTATCGCTCGCTCGCTGCAAATTCCGCATAAGAGAATGGTCGAGAGCTCTAGAGGTGATATGAACTCGCACGAGCATCTATTAGAGTATGAGAGATACTCCAACGAATTGATTGCAAGAAGAATGTCTATGGTATGGAGATATAGAGAACGCACAAACTGTGAGTATAGAATCACCCGCGCTAGACACGCTGCTCTCACTCATCGCGCACTCACGTATAACTTAGTGATTTCAAAG
>JABUQX010048728.1:0-10000 GCA_015478945.1 Trachelipus rathkii | reverse complement strand
TTAACAGATATAAGGTAATACTATACTCCACAGTTATATATATATATATTATATATATATATATATAATATATATATATATATATATATATATAATATATATATATATTATATAATTATATATATATAATATATATTTCTATATATTTATATATATATATATATTATTATATATATATATACATATATATGTATATATATATTATATATATTATATAATATTATAATATATATATATTATATATATATATATATATATATACTATATATATATATTATGGAAGTGAAATATAACATGAAAAAAAGAAATTAAAAAGAAATTAATTAAAATTGAATTATTAGTGAAGCACACAAAATCTGGGGCGAAGAAGTTTTCATCATTAAGTAACAAGAAAATTCCAAAAGATTATCCCTGTTAACGCTAAAGAACTCCTGACACTATATCAGCGCTATAGGTAATGATGTTTACTTACAGTATATTTTTATTTTTATTATTATTATTATTATTATTATTATTATTATTATTATTATTATTATTATTATTATTATTATTATTATTATTATTATTGTTATTATTATTATGTATTATTCATTTACTTTAATTATCATCATTATTATTACTATTATTTTATTTTATTTTTTGTTTTTAAGGATTTATGAAATCAGTACATCAGCAAAAAAATGGAACTCCCAGACAAGGTTCTGTCTCTTCCTTGAGTCGAGGAATCTTAACAATTAGAAAAAGTGTTTTCAATAACCCTTCGCATTCCTTAGAGGGTTTAAAAGAGTACTCTTACATATGGTAATTAATACAAATTTCTGTTTCTTTTTAATTCTTAATGCACAATGAATTTTATGAGAAAGTGATGTATATATTAAAATTGATCATAATGAAGTTGAGATAAACTAATTTAGGGCTTTAATTTGTGTGTGTGTATTCTAATCAAATTATAAGGGAGTGAATTTTTTTTTAATTTACTAGGAGCATTAAAAAAAAAAAATGTTGACAGTGGGGATTTTATATTATAGATAGGCAAAGTTGATCACCACTCTGAATGACTCACTACCAAAGATATTTAAAAAGACTAGATTATCTCCCTATTTTTTTCTTTTTATTTTTTAATGAGCTAATTTGTAACAAATAAGTGACATTATCATACGAAAGATGATAGATTCTCAAGACTGCTTTGAAACATCAGTAATATATTACCATAGTCTTGTAAATTTGTCATCTTTTCACATGATAGTTACTTTAATGATTCAAATTAGATGGCTCTAAAATAAAAGAAACAGCAGGGAGTTAATCCAGTCTTTTTAAATATCTTTGGTGTAGTGAATCATTCAGAATGGTGAACAAAAATCCTCACTATAAAAGCCCATCTTGGATTGAAGGACTGTCAATTATATTCACTCAATAGAACATCCCCCTGTCGTGGGTTTGAAGTCCGCCAACAACCTCGTCAATGGTCGTGGGTCCTGGAAAAAAAAACACAGAGAACAAAACAAACAATAATAAAACTCAAGGAAAAAAATCAAACGCAAAACACACAAAGCAACCACACTATTTTATTAAAAAAAACACCACAGCAAGGTGAACCGCTAACATAACCCCCTCACCATGGCAAGGTAAACTGATACCGCAACCGATTCGTAAATATACCACCACTACAAGGTAAATCGTTACCGCAAACACGTTCAAAAATCGTTAAATCGTGATACCCATACCACCAAACAAAAATCGCAATTATTAGATATTAATGAATATCCGCATAATATTCATTAATATCCCAAAAACCTTAAACTTACAAAAAAAACTTAAACATAAAAATATATTGCCTTAATACTAAAAATATACAATGCAGTTATCCAATTTTCCAATTGTGTACTTCTCAATTCTCCACAAATATCCTCACAGTGCTACAAACTCCTTCTCAATTCTTCTACAAGTATCCTCTCAATTCTCAAAAGTCTACCTTTGATATTTTCTTACTTTTCTATTTCACTCTCACCAAGTCTCCACAATTTAAACCTTATTCTCGTTTCATTTCACAATTAAATCAAATTTTTCTCCTTGATTTCCTTTAATAGTACTTCTTTTTCACTCTATGTTTTCCTGTCTAAGCTTTTTATCAATTATCCCATTTATCTTTTATTTCCACTCTAGATATCAATTGCTGTATTATTCCGGAGGTTCCGAATTGTTTGCAAGATTTGCTAAAAAAAAACTGGAATAGGAAAAAAACATCGCATAATCACATAATAATAATAATAATAATAATATAATAATAATAATAATAATAATAATAATAATAATAAAAAATAAGAGTTTATACAAATATGCTTTATAATATGAATGAATTTCAATAATTATTATGAATTAATAATGAGTTAAAATATAAATGTGAATAATATAACAATAATTAATCTCAAATTAAATCGTTGGTGAATGTAAAGGGACTAAGTCTTGAGTGTGCTAGGGTTTTACATGAGGGTATGTTGTTACCTGTGTTATTGTATAGTAGTGAACCTATGGTCTGGAATAAGAAGTATAGATCTAAAGTTCAATGTGTTCAGATGGACAATCTTAGAGGTGTGCTAGGTGTGAGAAGAATTGATAAAGTGAGGAATGAACGTATTAGAGGTTGGTGTGGTGTGAAGAAAGGGGTAAATGAGAGAATAAATGAAAGTATGTTGAGTTGGTTTGGTCATATGGAAAGGATGAATGATAGTCGGTTGGTTAAGCGGATGTATAGTGGCGAGTGTGTTGGGAACCGACCGGCTGGGAGACCGAAGAAAAAGTGGATTGAGTCAGTAAGCGAATGTTTGAAGGAGAGAAATGTGAGTTTGGTAGAGGCGAGAAGAAAGGTGTATAACAGGAGTGAATGGCGGGGGATTGTGAGGGGGTATGGTTGTGGCCCACCTGGGCCAAGGGATGAACCCTTACATTGACGATCTACCATAGTGAGGGTCCATCGCTGTCCCATGAAGCTTTAGGGTGGATTTTCTGACTGCGATGAGTTCCCACTAATTAATGGCACTGAGGGGGCGGTAAGGCTGGGCTTTCTTTCGACTTGTGTCATGTTCTCTTCTATGCTTTTCTTTTCCGATGCCCGTCGCGCTCCTTACTCCCATTCTTGGGAAAATATAAGGAAGATGAAGAAGAAGAAGAAGAATCTCAAATTAAATATTTAAAAATAAGAATGAAAAATTAATTTAAGAACAAACGATTGTAATGAATGAAAATATTAAATAAGTGAATGAAACTAAGAAATAATTATAACAAATAAATAAACAAAATTAAGCCCCTCACCACCCTTTGTGCTTACCTGGGTAGTTGACCCAGTTTTTTCTTTCTTTTCAACTCAGTCTTCAATCCACCATCCTTCACTCACAATCGTCCACTCCAATGCACACTTTCGGATCGCAAATTCCACTACATAAAGAATAAGACGTCTAAATATAAACTCTTAAAATACAAGCCACAGTTAACATCCATCAGGAAAAAAAATCTAATCATCTTACCTCATCCAATGGAAGTTAGCCTCTAAACAAAAATCGAACAAAAATTCAACACTACATCCACCTTTCAAGCAATAAAAAAAATACCAATAATAATAATAAAATTTTTATAATAATCTATAGAGAAATAATAATAATAATAATATATCAATAATAATATAATATGTATAATGCTACAATTGATCACTGTTGTACAGTGAATCGTTGCATCAGTGATGTATCTCTTTCTTTCAAAACGCTTATATAAAAAAAAAATACGAAAAGTTTATGAATTCTCTTATGTCCCCTTTTTTTTTTAACTTTTTATAGGTACCTCTTCTCTTTTCAGGATCATGAGTCCACCACCATACTTTCCCTCCCCAAGAAGAAGTAAGGTGCGTAACATGCCCCGGAAACAGAAAAGGCAGTAGAGAACCATGACGCAAGTCGAAAAGAAAGCCCAGCTTTATCGCCCCTTTATACCTTTTTAGTGAAAACTCGTCTAGTCAGAAAATCCACCCTAGTACTTCACGGGACCGCGACGGACCTCACTATGGCATCTCGTCAATGTGTTGGTTTCATGCCGCCAGCAACTGCATGCACACATACACTCTTCTTACCCCGAAAAACCGACTAATTTTCAATCCATCTATCCTTTCCACATTGACCAAACCATCTAATGTAACTTTCATTTATTCTCTCATTTACCGCTTTCTCACCCAACACAACTCTGCTAACACGTTCATTGCCTCCTTTTATTCAATTCTTCTCAACACCCTAAGCACACCCATAACGATTCCATCTGAACACATTGTACTTTCAGATCCATAGGCTCTTATTCAGACCATTAGGCTCACTACTAAAACTTAACACAGGTACAACATACCCTCATGTAGAACCCTAGCGCATTCAAGCCTTAGTCCCTTTAATCCAACAAGAATCTCATTGCAACAGCCCCTCCTGCCATTCCCTACTGTTCCTACTACTCTTGCAATCATCCATTCCCTTATCATCCAACATATATCCGTAAAATATTTAAATTCGACACTTGTTCCAGCTGCTCACAATCCAACATTACTTCACACCGAGAACTGTCCTCACTCACAACAATAACTTTAACTCTTTCTACGTTTACTTTCAAACTCCTCCTTTAACCCCCTGCCAAATCTCTCTTACAATCCTCTCAACTCTCTTCA
Source organism: Trachelipus rathkii (assembly GCA_015478945.1). Lineage (NCBI taxonomy): Eukaryota > Metazoa > Arthropoda > Malacostraca > Isopoda > Trachelipodidae > Trachelipus > Trachelipus rathkii. The sequence continues at coordinate 5,307 of JABUQX010048728.1, read as the reverse complement.
GAATTCCCCACAACAAAACGAAATCATCCGTAGATAATAGAAGGGGCACCCTCATCACTCTTTTCCATTTCCCGCATCATTCCTAACCATCCCTGCCCACGGGCCCACCTATTCGTACATAACCCCATCCAATACAAATTAAATACCAATGAGACAAACACTACCTGCCTCACTCTGGCTATTTAATATTAAGCCATCACATTGACTTCATTTATTCTTACACTCGCTTCCATATCGTCATACATACTTTTTGATTCCATATATATATATAATATATAATATATATATATATATATATATATTATATATATAGTATATATAATATATATCTAATATATATATATATTATATATATATATATATGTATATATATATATTATATTATATATATATATATATATTAGTCGATGGGAGACGATTATCCGTCAATCGTCTCGTCATCGGCAAATCGGCAATATTTTTTTTTAAATCGTCCATCGTCATCGTCATCGGCAAATTTCGCCGATTATTTTGCCATTAATTGAACAAATATTAAGAATTTTTGATAACAATATTAAAACTCAATAATAATAATAATAATATAATAAATAATAATAATAATAATTAATTAATAATAATAAATAATTAATAATAATAATTATATATATATATATATATATATAATTATATCTATATATATATATTTATTATTATATATACTATATATATATATATATATATATTATATAATATATTATACACATTTTGCTTATGGTATGTATGCACATTCCAGTGCCTAATGGTTGCTTTCTTTTATGCGTTCATATCCACACTCATCCTCCAGACAAACATATCACTAATACACATACTTATATCCACACCCTCTTCTAGACAACATCTTACAGACATCCCTTCTCCTTATTCATACGTGTAGGGAGAAAAATTGCCCACAATCGTATGTCCTGGTGTCGTAGAAGGCGACTAAAGGGACGGTGGTAGTTAGTTGGCTGTCTACTACAACTAATCTTTTGCCAGGAATGCTAATGCATGCCTCGGAGACGGTCGTGATGCAGTAAGCGCCTTTCTAGTCCTTCCGGCGAAATGTAGAATAGTTATCTGTATAGAAAAATGTCAGAAGGAATAAATTTTTGAACGGAGCTGAGGAGAGAGGTGATGGGTGTTTTTAGAAAGGGCAAATTTGATTGCTCGCTGTGACTGAACAAAGAGGAAAGGAAACGGTGAAAATGAGTGGTGGTGGTGTGAAATGTGTTTGTGTTGCTTTGGAAAGGAACGAGAGGGGGATAGAAGGATTTGCAATTCTGATGAGGGAGTTGTGGTACGAAGAGCTATGAGTAGATTTTGTGTGTGTGATACTAGAAGTCTAAAGGTTAAATTTAAAGTTTGAAAGGTCAAAAATTTGTGTGGTTGCGACATTTGATCATCTGAGGGTAATGTTGAAAGAGTACGATTTTCTGGGGATATCCTGAATGATGTTTTGGATGGGGGGAAAGGAGATTTCAGTTCATTTGCCACTATCTGCCCATTCAAGGGATTTTTTTTGCAGTGTCACCACCACTTCACGGGCAGAACAGCCTATTACAGGTGGGGTGTAGTACTCTCAAAGTTCAACCCTCTAGCGCACATTACGCATATGAGCACAGACGCAGGCTTTAAGGTGAGAGAGATTAAATTAGTAGGAAATACAGAAGATGGAAGGAATTCCACAAAACAGAAGGTGTGGAAAGAAGGAAGCACGACAATGCAAATAGCCTGGAGTTACCAATGTCAACACAATCTCGTGCGCAGATACAGCACCTATTGTGAATAACGAGGCGTCGTAAAAGGTGGTGTCGCGAGTGATGTTCCCTGGCACTTGCGCTGCGGTACCTTAGGATAGAGATAAGCACAACATCACCGTCGCAACAGATAGAGGGTCAAGTGAACTGGAAAGTACAGAACAGTTTATAAGCCTTTTTGCCGTTGACCTCGACCCTGTCCAAAAGCCGGTGAAACCAGAGCCCCCCAGAATTGAGAGCAGTACTCCATACATCGGCGGATGAGACCTTTGTATTGCGGAGCAACTGAGAAAAGGAGGAAAGTCTCACGGTCTAAACAGAACTTCATTTCTTTGAGGCCGCCCTAGCACCGTTGTGATGTGAGGTTTCCAAAGACATTTATTTGTTCATGTTAAGGCCAAGGATGGTTTATATTGTCACAGGAGAGACGACAAGAACGTCGAAAGAGACAGGAGTTAGAAGGGTTATTTTGGGAAGGAGATTTGGTACGAAGTTGGGGTTTTAAGAATTGAATTTCACAAAGTTATTTCTATCGATCAGCGAGAATAAAATGGAAAAGATTAAGACGAGAGGCCAATTCCCGAAGTAAAAGTGGGAGTAGAATTGATATGAGTTAAAGAATGAGGGGTCGAGTCATCGGTATGGTGGGAGTTAGAGGTGGCAGGTGAGAGATCATTAATGAAAGTAGGAATAAAAGTAGGAGATAAGACAGAAGCCTGAGGAACACCAACTATTGACAAAGAAGACAGAAGTCACCCATCAACAAACCGATATTGGAGGCGGATTTAAAGAAAGCTAGATATAAGTAAGCAAAGAGAAGGAGGAACCCAAAGGAGGGGAGCTTGGAGAGCAGTGACGCGTGTCATAACTCGGTCAAATGCTTTTGGATATGTTCAAGCGCCACACCCAAGGTCCTCCCCGTAGTCTTCCTAAGAGCGAAACCCATAAAATCGGTTTAGAAAGGAATGTACTGTATAGTCGCCAGTAAGATTCGTGCAACGAGAGCCGTACTGGGGATCGGAGTGAGTTTTCCCAGATGATCTAAGAAGTGATTGAGAAGGGTTTTAAAGATCTTAGAATAGAATCAAGTGAGCAGCTAGCTATAGGGCGATAGTTAGAGGATCAGAGCGGCTTCCTTTTTTTCGGAATAGGTTGGACATGTGAGAGGCTCCAACACTGAGGGAGGGAAAAGTGCTGTATTGAGAAATAGAGATATAGTTGAGCGAGGGCCGAAGAGATTGCCTTTTCAGTTGAGAATTAGCAGCACAATGATCAGATCGAATAGAGGAGGAAAGGCAGATTTACAGAAATTGCTAGAGATGAAGATTGTCGTAGGAGAACGCAAGGAGGTTAGCCGCTCTCTCTCTCTCGATGAAGTCAGCTTTGCTCGTCGAAGAGCTATCCCTGCAACGATTTCTAGCTGAATGAAAATTAGCGAGAGTGATAGGAGAACGAGAATTTTTCCCCCCCGATACCACTGTCTCTAGCCTGATGGCCAGAGAACAAAGCACGATCGAACCATGGATATGAGGAAAGAAAGATTAGTTTTTAGAAGGAATGAATGAAGAAAGAAAAATTTAGTTTTAGAGGGAATAACCTGCTCATCCCATCACGATTACAGCTCCCTCCTTAACTTTTAAATTCTTTAATACATCCATCATTATTTCCTTATGAGGTAGCCAATTTGCTTTCATCTGCCAACTTAGAAACCTTACATTTAAGTCCCTGGTCTAAATATTTTATACCTGTATGAGGAACAGCCACTTGACCTAAGAAATCGTTACGGACCACAAACATGTCTCCTCATTTCCATTAATAAATACTTTTCATTTTATTGATTACTATTATCTATTATTATTATTATTATTATTATTATTATTATTATTATTATTATTATTATTATTTTTATTATGATTCAATTATTATTATTAATTATTATTATTATTATTTTATTAATTATTATTTATTATTTATTATTATTTGAGTCTTAAGGAATCAAAAATTTTGATCGCTAAATAATTTCGGGAGGTAGAACCCCCTGACCCTCCTGTTAAATTTTTAAATTTATATATTATATATATTAATATATATATATTAATACTATATATATATATATATATTGGTATATATATATTATATATATATATAATATATTTATTTATATATATATATATCTATATAATATATATATATAAATATATATATATATAATATAATATATATATATATATATTATATATTCTTATATTATATATAATAATATATATATATATATATATAAAAGAGAATATATCTGTTATGGAATATAACATATCAAATGTATATATATCCATATAAAAATATATTGTATATATATATATATATTATATATATATATATTTATTATAATATATATAAATAAATATATATATATATATATATATATATATATATATATATATATATATATGATGACAGGGAGTGGTCATGCCTTGTCACTGTGAGATAGTGACAAGGCATCTTCACTCTTGGCAGTTGTTATGTTATTCTTGTCTTTTTCAGAACTACCAGAAATAATTTGATATTGATAAAATCTATGTTTATAATCTATAATATTATTATTCTATCAAATAATCAATCGAATCGAAGTCAGATCATTACAATTGTATTAAGGGTGAACATTCAGAACTTTGATTAAATCCAGTATTAAGAGCAAATCAATTTTAGACTACGGGTGCCTCAGTATCATATCATATAAATATAACAAATAATATTCTCCATCTTTTCATACAACATATCATTGTTTATTCCCATACTTGTCTTGCTCTATCTATCCTATCGCCTTATCACATATTATTAAATACATCCCACGCATGGCATGGTCTTATCCACATATGCTCACATCAACTTGGAAAGTCATATTGGATAATAAATAAAGGTAAGAGCTTTGCATCTTTTCAATCTTTTCATTATTAATATAAATATATAAATATAATTAAAACAAAGTTAATTTACTTTGTGCTTAGCATATTAAAACTACCAAAAATAAAATTTCTATTGACAGATTAGCTTAAGGGTTGTTCACTTGCGCTACTCTGCTAAAGTCTTCTTTGTAAGTCGGTTAAAGATAAGATAAACATTATGGGGAACGAAGATATAGAAGATGTAAAAGGAACAGAAGTGAGAATGATTGGTAAGTGTCCTGTATTTTCAGGATTAGAGAGAGATTATGAAAGATGGAGAAGGAGAGTAAGTGACTGGGTGGAATTGAATGAGGATGTAAAAAGGAAGGGATTAATAATAAGATTGCATCTAGAAGGAGCAGCGAAGAGTTAACCAAGAAACTCAGTACGAAGAATAACTAGAGGAAAGGAGTGGATTTGAATATTAGAGGCCTTGATAGTAGATATAAGTCGATAAAGAGTTGAACGATTTACAGTGTATTAAGATGTCCTAAAGATTGGTAGAAAGGTGAGAAGTTAGAGTGTCAAGAATATGTGATAGATAATGCAAGAGTGATGGGTGAGGCAACATGCTTAGGAATGAGTGAGTG
>JABUQX010048727.1:10000-32500 GCA_015478945.1 Trachelipus rathkii | reverse complement strand
ATAAATAATAATAATATAAATAATTAATAATGATATAAAAATAATAAATTAATAATTAATAAGTAATAATAATAAAATAATAATAATAATAATAATAATAATAATAATAATAATAATAATAATAATAATATAATAATTAATAATAATAATAATAATAATAATAATAATAATAATAATAAATAATAATAATAATCAATAATAAATATAATAATAATAATAATAATAATAATAATTAATAATGAATAATAATAAATAATTAATAATAATAATAATCAATAATAATAATAATAATAATAATAATAACAAGATAATTATAATAATAATAATAATAATTTAATAATAGATAATAAAATAATTAATAGATAATAATAATAATAATAATAATCACTAATAATAATATAATTAATATAATAATAATAATTAATAATGAATAATATTATTAATAAAAAATAAATAATAATATAATTAATAATAATAATAAATAATAATAATAATAATAATAATAAATAATAATAAATAATAAATATACATAATAATAATAATAATAATAATATTAAAGAATAAATAATAATAAATAATTAATAATAATTTTAAATAATAATTAATAATATTAATAATAATAATAATTAATATACATAATAATTAATAATATAATAATAATAATAATAATATAATAATAATAAAATATTAATAAAACAATAAATAATAACAATAATAATAAATACATAAAATAATAATATAATATAATAATAATAATAATAATAATAATAATAATAAATAATAATAATAATAATAATAATAATATAATAATAATAATAATAATAATAATAATAATAGTAATATTATTATTTTATTATTATTATTATTATTATATTTATTATTAATTAATTATTATTATTATATTTTTATTATGTCGTTGTGTTGTTGACGTTATTAATTTAAATTCTATAATCCAGAAAAATATTATCAGTTTCTTTATAAGTTTTCAGTGCAGTCGGTTAGCGTCTTTGCTCTTATTGTTACCCAATATAAGAGTTTTCATATGGAAGGAAAAAACATGTACGCAAGCCTAAAAGAAACCCATTATTTTCAAAAAACATTTAAATTAATATAGTTTTTTTTCCAAGAATTTCAAAATCAAGAATTTTTTCTTATAATGATAAAAATATAGAGCCTTTTAGACCAGACCAAATTTAATTTTTGAACTTCTTAAGTTTAAAAACATTTATTGTAATCTGTATTCAGATTTGAAATCATTAAATATAGAAAACCCCTTATGTTAATTAATTGTTTTTATCCACTTAAAATAGGGGGAGGAGTAAGTAAAATAGTAAGCTTAATTATCAGTGAATTTTAAATTCCTAGCTATAATTAAAATATTTAGCAATTAATTAAATGTATTATAAATGAAGATATCCACATTCAGGACCACAAATGTTCATGGGTCCATTTTTTCATTAATTAAGAATTAATCTTTTGGTGTGTCTTCGTGTTTTTGTAACTAATTAATTGTGATAAATTAAATCGTTTTGTATTTATAGTACTATAATGGTAGGATTATATCTCAAATTTTTTTTTACTATAACAAATATTTTAAAGTGAGGTACTTTATTATAAAGAAGTGAAATAAAAACAAACAAAACAAAAACAGTCATCAATTGTTAAATTGTACTAACGGATTTTAAATATATATTATTATCATCAGTAGAAAATTTTAAAACATTGTCCTAGAACATAAATAATATCATAACATTTTTGACATGATTTTCAGGAATACAATGCTCAGATCCATTATTTCTATACGATAATGGTCGACTGGGAAGATAAATTTGCAACTTTTGACACTATATGTTTTTTCAAATTTAAATTTGGGATTAAAGCAGGTAAGAATATTAATTGAAAAAATAATTTTTTATTCAAATGGCGAATATTTTATACTTTTAGTAATTATCTTTCGTGCATGTTTGAATGGTAATAAAATTGAAAATTACTGCGTTTTAAAACTACCACAAATCGCCTTAAAACATTGTAAAGGGGACGAATGACTGTAAATCAGCTCAATATCATTTCTTTACTTTTAGTTCAATATCTTCAACTTAAATAAATTTTTTTATTCTTTATCAATGTGATATAGTTTGACTTCTCTTAATGAATAATAATAATAATAATAATTAAAGATTATTAAAGAGAGAAAGAGGCATTTTTTTATGAATGGCTAGATTCTGGCACAATCTGGCTAGCGTATTCTAAATATTGAAAGAACCGTTTCGTATAGATGTGTGTCTCTATTAGACCTTCTTACAAAAAGAAGATGTATTTGCTCATTGCTGTCGCAAAACCAATTTTTAGAAAAAAATAAACGACAATTCACGTCGCTAAAAAGCTCATTAAATTCAGATATGGCATAAAAGAATGCCTCAGTAGACAGCAAAGGAAATTTGCAAACGAATAGTACTTAAATAAGCGTTTTAGATTACCTGAACAACTGCATGTTGCCTGAGCTCTTATTTATTCAAAGAAATTGGCAATAATTGGTAACTCTAATTTCTACATTAATATTTTGTGGCACCCATGATTCGAGGTAGCACTGCAGTTACCGGCAATTTTTCCTATTTGCTTAAATTCAGAGTAGAAGCTGGAGATGTCGTTCTTGTGAAACATTATAGTTCACATATGATTCAGTATGTCCAAATGCACATCACATATGATTCAGAATGAATATATTTATTTGTGGAAAGTTTATATGTAATCAAATTGTGAATGAAGTAAACAATTGTGAATATTTCTCCCTTTAGCAGACGAGATAGCAGACATATTAGGAACAGAACAGCTATCGATTGGTATTCCCTTCGTTGATAAGGATCTCTTTACTCCTCTTGAAAAGCTTAAAGCTGAAGATATAGAAAGAGCGATATTGTCTACTACACGAGAAATATACAATATTAAAATATGAGTAAGCTGTGTTGGATTGTGTTTGATGGGTCACACCATGGCTGGAAAAGAAAATTTCAAATTAATAAGACAAATAATAAAAACAATTTTTTTTCATTGTTGTTCCCATCGTTTAAATATTAGGTAAATTAGATTTGATCTAAATGCTGTTCCTGATTTCGAAACACTATATGGAATGTAAAGACTATTATAAAAATTTTCATGTGAAAAGTACGTCAACGCAGAAATTGTGATAGCAATATATCATGTTGCTATTGCCGAAAGGACGAATGGTGCCAAGTTATAATCTAATTAGGATATTTTTTGAAAATTTAGCAAATAAAATTATCATTAGAAAATCTCTTTATCTGCTCCAGATGTAACGTAAGCCAAAAGAACTGCAGCATGTCGGCATACATCAGCAGCTGGAAACCCTAAATTTCTCATCTGTTTAATAATCATGAGGAAATATAGTACATATTTAGAGCATATAGTAATTATTCTTCAAACTAAAGTAATAAATTTGGATGAGGTTCATTGTCATATAGAAAAACCTTTAATTTTTTTAAAAACCTTATACTCCTTTAAATAGATTGCCTATCTGATGATTATGGTGTATTTAAAAATTTAAGAATCTTTTGAGGAAAGGATTTTCATTATACTATAACAGTATCCAAAAGAATCCCAGGCTCAGGGAAATCAAAAAACTTCTGCTGAGGGTGGCTCCAGAGTTTCGGAATTTATACCTTTCTCTCTCTTCATTTCTCTCATTTCATATTTAAGTAACAAATTTTCGGAATGCAATATAAACATCTACCTATTCTATTGCATCTTATGCACCCAGTTGAATAAGAAAATTAATAAGATCAAGGAATATTACAAAAATTTAACTCATAATAACTGATAAAACATTGAATAACCTAATTGGTGATAAGTAGAATCTTGAATGTATAATTTCTGAAGGAATCAGATAGGAACAAATCAGAATGAAAAAATGAGGATGCCGCATATTACATCAAAAATCATTGCACATTTTTCCACAGAATAGCTTTCACAAAGGCAATCAAAGTACCCTCACCACTTTCATACCTAACTGTGACACAAACATGTAAAAAAAGTCGCTTTAGTACCTTACGACGTGTGTACTGTTAAGAGTTCAATATTTTAACGAAAAATAAATGGCTATGTTTACTAAACATTGCCGCTAGGAAAATATTCACATCAAAAACATCAGTTGATAGAAGATATTGCACTCATTCTTAACTGATTTTGCGGAAAAATAGAAAGTATTAAATTCTTATTTTTTCAAAGCAAAAAAAGGAAACCCATACAATTATCATATATAAAGACCTCTTTACTTGGTTTAGGTGGTAATACCTTATTTTTGAAATAAACTTTCGCAAAATTATGAAATATTTATTAAATAGTTGGGCTTTTGGTGAATTATTCATTTTTGTTATTCAAAAACTTTTAACACACTATACAGTAAAGATATATATATATATATATATATATAATATTATATACTTATATAATATATATATTATATATAATATATAATATTATATAATATATATAGCATTAGTAATATATAATCTTACCGTAACCCTGTTAACATAATAAATATATCTCCGATGTCAGCGTGACGTCAGACGAACACGTCATAGTTTCCGAGGCTGTAACTGTGACGTCATGGTTTAGTTATCATATATTTCGAGATTATATATATATATTATTATATATATAATAATTATATATATATAATATAATAAATATATATATATATTGTATATATTATTATATATATATCATATATATATATATATATATATTATATAAATATATATATATATAATATATATATATATAATAGTATTATATATATATATATATTATATATAATATATATAATTATATATTATATATATATATATATGATATATATATATAGTAAATCAAATGTTCCAAATGGTTTTGAGATTTATAAAGTACGAAATAGAATTGTGGCGAAAATAATGTCCCAAAAGTACTCATTTTTTGGGATTTATTGTTTTTTGGGTATATCACTAACGAATACCACTGGTAGTCCGCCCCGATGTCAGAGAGTTGGGGTCTCTCGGCCGCTAGGTGGACTACAGGGGACTAATCCCCTCTCCGGGGATGGTCTCCGAACCCCGCCTTTGGTTCTATTGGGTGTCGCGGGGGTTCCCCCGACCATCCCCTCCGGGGTATGGAACGTCCCCCCCTCCGTCCCCCATTGGCTCGAGCCCCTAAAAAAATTTTAATACTCCATTTTAGGGGGCTTGTTGACTCACTGTGCCGTAAAACTATGCCGTAAAACTAACTCTAACTTTTACTGATAGACTGTTTAGTAGCTGCCGAAAGATATATATATATATATTACTATTATATTATACCTACCAAAATAAACCACCACCACACTCACCCATATATATCATACCACAACAACGCTAACTAACCTAACTACTATATATATATATATATATAATATAGATATATATATATATATTTTAATGAAGTACACATTCATTAGATAGTGTCAACTGGATAAAATTTTCAATAGTAAGAGTTGGAGAAAAATTTAAATTTTTCTCCAACTCTTACTATTGAACATTCTTTAAAATTTCTCACATCTCTTTTGTTGCAAAATTAGGTTGAAATGTTTTAAAAAACCTAGCAAACTCCAATCGTTTTGGCATATATGAAACAAATCACTTACATTCATTTATTTCTAAACTTTGCGCTGACAAGTTCACTTAACACATGCGATGCATATAAACTTTGAACATAGATCCGATTTTTTTTAATTTATCATATCTATAACAAATAATCGATTTTACAACTAACGATTTAATATTATATATTATATATATATATATATTATATATATATTATAATATATATATATATATATATATATATATATATAATATATATATACTATATAATCTCGAAATATATGACAACTACACATGACGTCACAGTTACAGCCTCGGAGACTGTGACGTGTGCGTCTGACGTCACGCGGACATCGGAGATATATTTATAGTTAACAGGTTACGGTAAGATATATATACCAATGCCATATATATATATATATATATATATATATATAATATATATATATCTATATATATATATATATATATATATATATATTGATATTATATATATTTAAATATATATATAATATATATATATATATATGGTGGTCAGCGTTTAGATTAGGGGCCCACTGTCTAAAAAAAAATTATATCTACATGAAAACTGAATACATTTTTGAAATCAGAGAACATTTTAATGCAGGAAAATGAAGAAATAAAATAAACTGCGATAAGAAAAAATTTAAAAAATAATAAATATATTTTGATGTACGACAATTTCGGGCTTCCTCAAATTCTTAGAATGTGAAGTCCCCCAATTTATGCTCGCAGACCATCTTGAAAATTACGACTTGCTCGAATAGAATGAAAAATTATTTTTTTTTTAATTTATTAAAGTAAATGCATGGCACACAAGGGTAATATATGGGGGGGCTTCATCCCCCCAACCCGTGAGTGCTGATGAAATAATTTTTAAAAATATAGAAATTAGTTTTTTAGTTAATAAAGGGGAAAAAATTTTAAATGATTTTTAAAAGTTACCCATTTAAATATTGAAAAGATATAAAGAAAATTTTTTTGGTAAACAATCGCTTAATTTTAGGTAAATCAACATAAGAGGTTATTTTATTTTATGTAGTTATTAATTAAATTTAATAATTTTTTTTTTTGTTTCATGCATTAAAATGGACGAGGAATTCAAAAATGTATTCAGTTTTCATGTAGATATCGCAGTTTTTTTTGATACAGGGGCCCCTAATCTAAACGAACAGATAAAGAGTTCTACCCATTTTAAAAATTTCCCCATCCCGCCCCACCCGTTGGAAGGTGAAATCATTTTTTTATAAATAGAATTTAGTCTTTCATCTCTCAAATAAAGCAATATAAAGAATGGGTATTAGATACATGGTCTTTATTTAAACCAGTGACTTTACCAGATAATATAACCATATATACTAAATTTCATAAACATATGAGATTTACTGTATAAAATATTACCTACACATTCACACAAATGAGCAAAATAAAGAACATATTAAAAATTTTCAGGAAAAATCTTCTTTAGCAGTAATTTTATCATGAGTCAAAAATAAAGATTTCAATTTAGCTTTAGTTAATACTTAAATCTTTGTAAGTGAAGACGTTTTAGTGGTAGTGTTTTATTATTATTATTATTATAGTATATATATATTATAATATATATATATACTTAGATATTATATTATATATATATATATAATATATAATATATATATAATATATATATAATATATATATATATATATATATTATATATATTTTTAATGTTTAAAACGCAAAATAATTTTGTATATTGTCACATACCCTAAGTGGGTATGAATACCACCCTTCAAATGGTAACCAAAGAGTGCTACCTCCATGACCACGAATTTACCTAAAAGGAACACTCCACATACCTCTGAAAGCATAACTTGGCTTCCGAGAGGAGGAGTGAGGCATGTCTATGGCGGGACATCTAACCTCCGGATTGTTCCCTCCGCTCACACTCGGGTCAGTCGCAAACACTGGATAAATTCCTTACACGGGATCTGATTATGCAATACATCAATTTTTTTACATCCGTAACCGACACATATTATTTGGTATATTTCACATCACGCCTTAGTAGTTTGAACCTTACCCAAGTATTGGGTTAACACCACGGTAGTGTATACTCCTGACAAGAACGATGAGCTAAAGGAAACTCAACTTACCTCATAGAAAAGCTAAACTTGCGCTTCCGAGAGGAGTGACGCATGTCTATGCCAAGAAATCTATCCTCTGGTGGGTCCCCCACACTCACACTCGGGTCAGGGGTAAACACTGTGTAATTTTTAACCGGGACCTGATTATGTATACATAACTTTTAATGCATAACCGCACAATTATTTGTATATTTCACATGACCCTAAGTGGGTTTAAACCCTAACCCTTAAGATGGCAAACCAAAAATGTTACCTCTGACCACGGATGAGCTTTAAAGTAAACCCACCACCTACTCTTCGAAGATAACTTGCTTCCCGAGAGGAAGTCGAGCATGTCTATGGCGGACATCTAAACCACAGGTGGCCCCCCCGCTCACACTCAGGACAGGGGCAACACTGGGTAATTTTTAACCGGGACCTGATTATGTATACATAATTTTTAATGCATAACCACACAAGTATTTGTATATTTCACATGACCCTAAATGGGTTTGAATCCTTACCCTTAAGATGGTAAACCAAGCTGTAGTAGAGTCAAATGATAAAATTTTTGACATTTGCACATGCAACTATGATAAAAAAAATGAAAGAACTGATTGCAGATGCAAAATTAGAATACCTATTTTTGAATATGAATCATTTGTAGTAAAAAATAGAAAGGAAAAATCAACTAGGGTCAATTGATAAAGCAGTACCAGGTGCGAGAAGAAGAATGCAGGAAAAATTGAAAAGCCTTTGTGGTAAAACTATTGTAAGTTTTGGGAGATGTTTAGGTTACTTTAGTAGCAGTAGTACACATGGCGGAGAAATTTGTGCAACTTCAACCAACAAAGGAATGAACTTTGATGCAATGGAGGAAGATACTATGTAAAAAGAGAAAAGCGGACATGATGATGAATTTCTTTCTGAATTTGAACATAGAGAAATACTTAATAATAGATTTAGGTATAATAATTTAGCAAGAACAGCTGACAGGTATCGTGTAAGGTACAGGGCAACTGCTGCTATTGTCAATGTATCATTAAGGATATGGGGATATTGAGTGAAAGTAATATGTTGGATAGGAAAAAGGTTGAAAGGGAGAAAAAATGTGTTGGCCAAATGAATGTCATCAGAATGCAGATAGAAAACTCTAACATTGAATGCATTGGATTTGACGGCATAAAAGATCATACTAAAACAAAAGCTGGAACTGAATATGAAGAACACTATTTTATTGTCAGAGACCCAAATGAAATCTACAAGGCTCATGTTACACCAGATACTGGCAACGCCAAATATATTCCTGATGAAATAATAACTTTCTTAATTGATTCTAATTGCAAAAACCTCCTTAAAGCAATTCTGTGCGATGGGATTTCAGTTAACACTGAAAGAGCTTGTGGAGTTTTAGAGTGATTGAAATATATATATGAAAAATCCAGTACAGAGGTTAATTTGTTCTATACATGCAAATGAACTTTCATTCAGTCACGTATTCCAGTCAATTGATGAACAAACATCAGGCCCAAATACATTTTAGGTATCACTGGGAAAAAAACTGAAAAAGATTTAAATAAGATGGAGATTGTTAATTAAGCCCATGTAAATAGCACCTTTAAAGAGATCCCCGAAGATATCGTTAAACAACTTGGCACTGACCCAAAATATTTGTATGAAATGTGAATTAGTATAACATCAGGGAATATATCGAAATCATTAGCCAAGAAATCTCCAGGCAGCTTCATCATGCCAGATGGCTAGCAAAAGTAAACAGAATCTTACGATTATACGTTTCTACAAAACTTTCAACTAAAGCTCTTTAAAATCTAGTAAATATAATAATGAAAGTTTACGCACTAGGGTGTTTTGGATAAAGTCTCATCCAAAGGCAACTGATGGAGCGCGAAAGGATTGGTACCCAATGTGCCTACTTAAAAACGTAGACAAAAATCATGCAGTGCTTACGGAGCGTGTACTAAAAAACAACTAGTACTTTGCTCATCCTGAGAACATATTACTTGATGTGCTAGTAGACACTAGAAAAGTGATAAGAAATTTAGGTATTCAGCGTATTATTGAAGCAAGGAAGGGGGATACCACGGCAAGAGTTTTTGAACTGGCAAAACACTAAACTTTAATGCAGATGATTATTCAAACATGATAGATTGGAAACACGAAACAGTTACCGAACCACCTGTTTTAAAGAACTTAATAAATGCCCATCTTCGAAATATAGTAATTGAGCCAATTAAAACTATTTTGTTTCCATGACCATAACACAGCCACAGAGTAGAACATACAGTACATCTAGTAACACAAGCCTCAGAAATAAGAATTGGATATGAAGGCAGACACGAGCATATTTTCAATGTCATACAGTCCCGAAAAGAACTTCCGGATTTCATCTATAAGTGGAGGATTTAATATTGGAGAATTTGGGACCCCTTTTAGCCCCCAACTAAAAATGGACATAAAATTCTTAATTTTCAGACAATTTTCATGGAAAACCAGCAAACCGCAGCTTTTTCTGACCTCTATAACGTCATTTTCGAATGTTTTTCTATGTCTCTAGTCATTGTTTCGGCGTTTTCATTTTTTCCAAACCTAATTTTTTGACATTTTTTCGTATCAGCTTCTACAATTCTTTCGAAGTGACTTCAAACTTGAAATATATAGATGTGTCTATTATGCACAAAACGCACATATTAGTTTTTTGATTTTTGGAAAATTGTGCTCAGCAATGTCGAATTTCAAAACCTACTTTTTTTTTTTAATTGCTGAGCACACTTTCCCAAAAATCAGATTTTATATAGCACTTTTGTGAATAGACCCATCTATGTATGATTCTAAAATTGAATATTTAGAAAATTGTAGAAGTTGATACGAAAAAAGGTCAAAAATTTAGGGTTGGAAAAAATGAAAACGCCGAAACAATGACTACAGACAGAAAAATCCCGAAAATGACTTTCTAGAAAACAGAAAAAGCTGCGGTTTGCTTTTTTCCGGTCAAAATTGTCTGACCATTAAGAATTTTAAGTCCTTTTTTAGGTGGGGGCTAAATGGGGACCCAAAATCTCCAATATTGGATCCTCCCCTTAAGGTCAAGGTCCAATATTGAAGCCAGTAGCACCCCATTTTAACCCCACCTTAAAATGGGCAATAAATTCTAAATTTCAGACAATTTTAATAGGAAAAAAAGCAAACTGGAGTTTTACTGACCTTTGAAACCTCATTTTTAGGTGTTTTGGTGTTTCTGTGGTCATTTTTTCTGAATTTTAATGTTTTCATTTGATATTTGTCGCTTCATCTTCTCCATTTTTTTAAAAATAATTTCAAACTTG
This sequence comes from Trachelipus rathkii, assembly GCA_015478945.1. Lineage (NCBI taxonomy): Eukaryota > Metazoa > Arthropoda > Malacostraca > Isopoda > Trachelipodidae > Trachelipus > Trachelipus rathkii. The sequence goes on along the minus strand of JABUQX010048727.1, from coordinate 21,400 downwards.
AAATACACATAGATGGGTCTATTCCCTAGAGAATTGACGAAATAGGTTTTGGATTTTTTTAAATTCGCACTCAGCAATGTCGAATGAAATTCCAAACAAACTTTTTTACTTTTTTTTAAATTAAAAATTGCCATATTTTTTTCCTTCTCATGCGATTAGGATGAAATTTTCAGAGCATATGTTGTCGGAGGAGATAAACATTTTTTAATTAGATAATTTCTTTATAGTGTAGTAGTTTTGGATTTTTTCTTGGAACAAATTTTCAAAAATGAAAAAAAATTTGGAAAATTTTTAAAAATTTTTAATTGAGTTTACTAAAAATATTAAGGTAAAAAGATGTCTCGCTTGCGAATTTCATGCTGAAAATTTGATGCTGATCGGATTAGTAGAGAAAATATATCAATATTTCACTTTTTCATCAAAAAGATTTATTTGAAAATGTGAAATATTGATATATTTTTTTTCTGATAACCCTTTCCATTTAACACTTAACTTATTAATCTAACTTTAATTTTTTTTCAGGCGGTCGTATCACTGAAAATGTACATAAGATTGGGCAAATTATTTGAAACTGTACCATTACCTCATCTGCCCAATTCCTGTTTTGATACTGAAATAAAATCAAAATATAAAAACACTTTTGAAAATATTTACCAAAAAATTAAAAGTAATATAATTGATAATGAAAATACATTGATCTATACAAATATAGCACAATATAACTTCATAGAACGCTATGCTTGCCCCATTGAACAAATGATATATTATAGAGAAAAATTGCACACGCTATTAAAGTTCAAAAAGGAAAATTTAAAAACTGCGAATGGTATTCTAGAAAATATTCTTAAAACTAGAAAGCTCAATAAATCAGAAATCATTCTTGTTGGTACCCATGTAAGAAGATCTGATTTTATAGACTACACGCTTATAAAACATCGTCAATACCCTTCATCTGAATATTATAAAAATGCATTAAATTTTTTTAGAATAAAGTAAATATATATATATATATATATATATATATATATATATATATATATATATATATATATATATATATATATATATAGTATATATATATATATATATATATATAAGATATATATATATATATATATATATATAATATATATATATACATATATATATAAGTATATTTTTATATATATATAAGATACATAGTATAATATATATATATATGTTATATATGATATATATATATATATAAGAGTATGTTATATAAAGATATATATATATATATATATATATATATATATATATATATGTATATATATATGCTATTATTATACATATATAATATATATATATATAAGTGATATATATATATATATACATATTTATTATTATATATATACATACATACATTTATTATTATTATATTTTATATATATATATATATATATATATATATATATATATATATATATATATATATATATATATATATATATATATACATATATATATATATATATATATTATAAAAGTACATTTATACATATATAGCCTATATATATATAATCATATATATATATATATATATATATTATTAAGATATATATATATATATTATTATATACATATATATATATATATATATATATATATATATTATATTATTATTATTATTATAAGGTTATATATTTACATATATATATATATATATATGTTATATATATATGCTATATATAGTTATATATATAAATATATATATATTACTATATGTTATATTAGCACATACATAAATATTACATATATCATATATATATAAAAATGTATATATATATAATATATATATATATATAGTAGTATAGTATATATAAGAAAAATAATATATATATAAGTAGAGAATAAAATCAACCATTCCTTCCCATTGCAGTAAATTTCGTAGCATACACTGGAAAACAGAAAGAAATAGAAGAATATGACGTAAGCTGAAAGTAAGTTCTCTGCTGATTCATGAATTCAAACAACTATTCAATAATGCACTAACACATGATATTCAAACAAAGATACTGCTAATAGAGTAAAGAACATGGTGAATATAAGTGGCACTTCATAATTCCTCTATTTTTATAAATATTTCTCTTCCAAAATGCATCTTCTCCTCTTATATTCTTCCTGATTCAATCTATCTCTGCCCGCTTCATTAACACTGCTGACAACTATCTATCTATCCATGCTAAGAGTTTACTACCTTCACATAATTTATACTTCATATTATCAGCACTTCAACATTCCATTTTCTTTAAATTTTCCATACCTGAAGGGGATTTATTTTAAGATTTATCATCTAATGATATAATGAGAATATGTTACAGTCTCTCTCACACCCAGTTTCTCAGGTCTGATGATTTATCATAAAAAGAACACATAAGTTTCAACAATCCTGATAAACTCTTTCTGCCCATCAAGATTTTGAACTGAAATGTATACTGAAATACTTGATAAGATCTGCATCTCTCCATAAACTCTGCACAACTATCATTTAATATGCCCGAAATATGTTAGCCAGACGACTATTCTCAAGCTCCAAAAGGAAATTAAATAAATTAACTTATATGTAATTTATCGTAGTTAATTACAGTTTCAACTTTCACATTATTATTATTATTATTATTATTATTATTATTATTATTATTTTTATTATTATTATTATTATTATTATTATTATTATTATTATTATTATTATTATTATTATTATTATTATTATTATTATTATTATTATTATTATTATTATTATTATTATTATTATTTTTATTATTATTATTAATATTACGTACCCTTTAGCTATCATGTAATTTTATCTTCTTTTTTATAATACCTGTATTGCTTTACAAATATTTTTTTCATAATTTTAGTGGGGAAACATGTGAAGATTTATCTGTAAATCAGTTAATTTGCTGGGCGAGGTTAAAACATCAACAAATGATTCAAAATTTGCACACATTCATATTTTCGCCAAGAGTGGAACAAGACAGGAGGGGTACCATATAATTTAAAAACTAATTTACCCATCTTTTTGCAATGGCTTAATATATATATATATATAAAGAGTTATATATATATATATATATATATATATATAGGTATATATATATATATATATATATATATATATATATATATATATATATATATATATATATATATATATATATATATATATATATATATATATATATATATATATATATTATAATACATACATTTTATACATATATTATATATATATTATATATATATATATATATATATATATTATTATTATATATATATATATAGTATATATATATATATATATATATGAAGTTATTATATATATATATATATATATATATATACATATATATATATATATATATATGTTATATATATATATATATATATATATATGCATATATAGTTAGTTATATAGTATACATATATATATATATATATATATACATAATATATATATATATATATAAGATATATACATATATACATATATATATGCAAGTTTTCATAAATTACTTAAACTCTCAAAGCCTTGAAATCCCTTTCTTTTTTTTTTAAATATATTTCAGAATATGATCCTAACAATCCAATTAAGTGGTAACGGACATGATTAAAAAAATATATAGGACCAGTTACGCTTTACAGGACTCCGTCAGTTTATTTTTTTTTTTTTTTTTACCAAAGGAATACCCAAGGGTAAACCGCAAAGTGGCAGGAGTCGGGGTCTTCGGCCTTCCGGGGAACGACAGGGAAAATTATTTCCCTCCGGGAGGTCCCTGAATCCCAGCTCTTTGGTACTTGGTTGTCGCGGGGGTACGATCCACCCCTCCTCTACTGGGTATGGAAAACGTCCCCCCCTCTGTCCCCAGTCGGACTAAATAAAAATTTATTAAAATTTGTAAGATTATGTAGTAAAACAGTTGAAATAGGAAAAGCAGTTTAAATTTAAGTAAATTTTGCTTTTATATTTTTGAAAAATGGTGTAGTGGTAAGAATCACTATACATACAGAACCTTCCTAATTTTTAACTTACAAAAGTGCAGAATACTTCAATCCCATATATTTTGCTTATGAAACAATAAAACCATATTTTTCAAAATATAAAAGCAAAATTTACTTAAATTTAAACTACTTTTCCTATTTCAACTGTTTTACATAATCTACAAAAATTTTAATAATTTTTATTTAGTCTTCAAATAAAATCGTCTGAGGAGGGTCCAGAAAATTAAGGACCGAAAGCTTGCGAAATTTAACATCTGATGAAGACCGTTGTTAAACTTTTTTATAAATATATAAATAAAGCCTTCTATTATAATAATACAAAGAAGTTATTATATATATATATATATATATATATATATATATATATATATATATAGATATATAAGATATATATATATATATATATATATTATAGTTATTATTATTAGTAGTTATATATATATATATATATATATATACAAGGTATATATATATAGGAACTTGTCCTTTAAAAAGGAAATACCAAATCTGATATATATCGGAACGAGCGATGTACCATGATTTTCTGATTATTTCAAGGCTTGATTAGTGCGTCAAGTTATAATAAGTTTTTTCAACTAAAGGAATACCAAAGATTAAATCGCAAAGATGGAAGAGTCAGGGTCTCTCGGTTCAGCGGAGGACGACGAGGGGACTTCGTCCCCCCTCTGTCCTCCACCGTTGGCTCGAGCCCCATAAAAACAATTAAAAAAAGAAATTAAAAAATTAGTATATAAAAATTAATATGATAAAATAGCAAATATGTAGCAAACTATTCCGCTCTGCCCTATTGAGCTTTTTAGCTAACACTTAACACTGCAGGGCTGCAATTATAGGATTCCTGTGATTTTCGGATAATATGACTTCTTTATGCAACCTCTTTTAAAGGATATGTCTATATATATATATATATATAGATATATATATATATATATATATACATATATATATATATATATATTATATATATATACATATATATATAAGGATATATATATATATATATATATATATACAGGATTTATATTAAAGCTACTTTCCGCTTGGTTGTATTTATGAACTTTTTTGACCCTGTGTTGCTAATAAAGGTGTTAAAATGCACTTATATTTTAAAAACACTTTACTTCACATAAAACTTTTTTTTTAAAAATACATATTTATAAAACTATATATATATATATATATATATATATATATATATATATATATATATATATATATATATATATATATATATATATATATATATATATATATATATATATATATATATATATATATATATATATACATATAAAATACATATATACAAGACCACGTATAAGACCACGTATGAGCTTTCGTCAATCCTGACCTCTTCAGATACTGTAGTAGACTGCATTCGTGATGGAAATTTCTTAAAGTGACTTCTTTAATTGGTTTGTTGGTTTGTAAGTAGACTTTTGTAGTAGGGTGACGACAGCATGACTGTATTATGCATTGTATCTATAGCGTAATCTCCAAAGCCTCTATTATAGTTGGGAAGGTTGTATATACAAAATGATTCGGCAATTTTTCTTTTGTTGCTATCTTGTATGTATCTGATATGTTTCATGTTATTGATGTTGATTTGGTGGTTATGTATTAATCTATGTTGAATAAGTGCGGAGTTTTGTTCGTGTGTGTTTAAATCGTGTATGTGTTGGTTTTTGCGTCTTTTGAAGTCTATGGTTTGACCAAAGTAGTTTTTATTACAGGTATGACATGGTATTTTGTATAAACAGGGGGATTATTTATTGTTGATTTGGGGGTTTTAATATTTTTAATGAGAATGTTATTGGAAGGTATCAGTTTGTAGGTGGAATAAGTTTTTTTAAAGTTTAAAAAAAAAAAAAAAAAAGTTTTATGTGAAGTAAAGTGTTTTTAAAATAAAGTGCTTTTTAACGTCACTTGATTTAGCGTAGTCCGTAAAGTCTGTTCATATATGTTATTATTAGTTAAGGTTATTACCTATCTATATATATATATATATATATATATATAAATAATAAAAAAAAATAGATAAATATATATATATATATATATATATATATATATATATATATATATATATATATATATATATATATATATATATATATATATATATATATATATATATATATATTTATATATATATATATATATATATATATATATATACATATATATATATTTATATATATATATATCTATTTATACTTATATACATATAATTAGTAGCATAAAGATATATATATTTGTTGTTATTATATATATATATATGTATATATATATATATATATATATATATATATATATATATATATATATATATATATATATATATATATATATATATAAATTACTAGGAATATACTTTTTAAATGTTTATCCCATATTTTTTTTCTCTCATTCACTGATACCTTTAATTAAGATTAGTAAGATCATAAACTCTTCGTAAATAGATTAGTAAAAATTAACACGCAGAAGATAATGTTCTCAGTTAAAATTTTTCCAGTCATTTAGTGCTTGCAATTCATCCACACATCAAATTTACGTTGAAAAAATTTTATTAAATTTTTTTTTTAAATATCTCATCTGAGCAAGGTTTATTTAGCTTTAATTAAAACAATTAAAACAGTAAAGAGTAGGTTTGAATTGTCTGAAAAGAGTAAGTTAGAACCTGACGAAGATCAAAGCTTTGAAATTTATAATCTTCCTGAAAGTTTCAAACGTTTAATTATTTTAGGTTAAGTATTTTTTACAGACTGAGAGACTAGCTATACTGAGAGACTGGTTATACTATTTAAGATCGTGCTTGAAATTTTAGAGCCCAAATCTTTTTTTAAATTTATGTTACATTTATAGTTCAAGCGTGTTGTTCAGAGACATTTTCAAGGTAATGTTAGAGGAGATGTACTGAGCAAATGCTGTATTTAGCGGGAGGAATTATTAAATTTTTTACAGGTTAAATAGCTTTTTGGTTCAAATGAACAAATTTAGCAAAATTCTGGGAAAACATGAAAAAGACAAGAGTTCATGAATAACTCAATCAAAAATGCTTTTTTTTTATCAGTGAATGAGTCTTTAAAAGCGTGATTAAGCACATGTCTACACTACTAAATGAATTACATATAAATAAAATAATCGGCAAGCATCTGATCAAAGGAAAAATCTCAATTAGTGAACCTAATTAAGAATCGAATCAAAAGAAAATTGCAGTTTTATAATCTTACAATCTTTTAAGATTTTATTCGTAAAAATAAATTAATAAAAAAGTTCAAAATCCAAAATTTTATTTTTTTTCAGATGCAAGAATGTAATATTCATTGTAGTGTCGGATGATATAAGCTGGTGTAAAGAACATCTCTCTGCACCTGACGTCATAATCGCAGGTAGGTCTTATCCCGATAAAATATTTTTACAGGTGATAATCTGAATATAAAAAAAATTATTATATGATGCTATATTTCTTTAATACTAGAGAAACCGTCCATTTTCTATAATGAACATTTCAATAACACTAGAGAAAACCTTCAATATGAAGGTTTCTCTAACTCTAGAAAAGACCCCCTTTATGAACGAAGCCTTCTTGTCGAAGACACTTTGTTGCTTGCGAAGGCCTTCCTTCAATTCTTTTTATTCTCTTTACTTTGCTTATTCCATTCAGATGTTATTATTATTATTATTATTATTATTATTATTATTATTATTATTATTATTATTATTATTATTATTATTATTATTATTATTATTATTATTATTATATTATTATTATTATTATTATTATTATTATTATTATTATTATTATTATTATTATTATTATTATTATTATTATTTATATTATTTATTAATTATATTATTATTAATTATTAATTATTATATTATATTATTATTATTATTATTAATTTATTATTATTTATTATTATTTTATTTATTTATTATTATTATTAATTATTATTATTTATTATTATTATGTAGTAGTAGTAGTAGTAGTAGTAGTAGTAGTAGTAGTAGTAGTAGTAGTAGTAGTATTGGATCATGTCTACTATCCGTGAGTGAGCTTTATCCATATCAATTGCATGGATCCGAACACATTTTTATTTGATAAAAGTCAAAACAAAACTGGATTGTGATAAAAGTCAAAATAAAACTGTATTGTAATATAAGACCATCACACCTTTAAGATCATTAAAAAAAAAGTTTAAATCTATGTAGCCTAACGTAACTTAACTGAACCTTACTTAACCTAGCCAAACTTATACTAGTGTATAATTTATTTCAATTTCCATTGTTTCAAAAAACAATTTCACAACTAAACATGCTTGTAATAAAGTTATATATATGTAGTGAAAAAAGTTAAAACTTTCTCGCTATGCGCGCTGTTGTACATTTTGCTCAATAACATAAATTCTGAAAAACAATGACATCGGCTGCATTAGTCACAGATAATGGACATGAGCTTTAATAATAATAATAATATTATTATTATTATTATTATTATTATTATTATTATTATTATTATTATTATTATTATTATTATTATTATTATTATTATTATTATTATTATTATGAAAATTAATTTTTTTCTTGCAAACACAGTTTAGCTTTACTAAAATCCGAAACATAGAAGATGCTATAATATTTCTTACAGTACTTAAAATATATACAATGCATTAAACGAAAAGATACATGAGTATTAATACAGACTTCCCTGAAGCATTCGATGTGTCTCTGCACAGCCTACCACCATGGAAATTATGATCACTTGGTATCACACATTGCACACTAAGTTGTTTCAATTGAGGAACGTCGGAATCAAATCGACCGCCACCGCCACCGCCACCGCCATCCGCCACCCGCCACCTGCCACGCCACCCGCCACCGCCACCGCCACCGCCACCGAATCCGCCACAGCTACTGCAAAGGAGAGTGATGACTAAAAAGCGAGAGTGAACTGTTGCAAAACTAGTTAGCATATACATCCAAGCAAACTTATCACTATAAAGGTTTCATGAAGTTGTTGATCGGTTGATTTTCTGTCTTCGTGAAATCTAAGAGAATAATGCAACATACATGTTTTCTAGTTTGTCTGCATATTCCGACCCTGCGACCGTCCAAATCTCACTACCCTTTCACCCTCCATTTTTTGCTATTTCACTCTTAACCATATATTTTGTCTTCCTCTTCACCATCGCGATCGATTTGATGTGTCCTTGCATATTTTAGAACTTAGCAAACAACCTAAAAGAAAATACGTGCATGTAAAAACTCATGCCTACTGCTCCGCCGCCAAGTTCGCGCGACCTGTTTTCGCTGTGGTGAGTGATTTTTATAACTCTCAACCATGCGTTGAGTTAATCTCGCTTGGGTTTGCATTTCCTCTTTTGTTGGAGTTCACTATTCTTAAGGCGATCTTTATACTAAACGGATGGAACACAATTCGCTCGATTAGATGACACATTCTCCTCCCTCGCGTCACCTTGCAAAAGTGTGCCACGGGAATCTATTTTAGAGGCGCCAGTTTTTATATATATATATATATATTTAGTTATTAATATAATATATTATATATAATATATATATATATATATATATTAATATATTTATATCTATATTAATATATATTATATATTCTATATATTATATATATATATATATATATATATATATATATTATCAAACTAAAGTTTTTCAAAATTGTAGCAACTTCTTTCATTCACAATATACAGACGACATTGTGATTTTAATTTACAATTTGAGATATTGACAAACTAAACTTTACAGTAAACAATGAACTAATTAAAAAAACAGATTTTCACAAACAGACTTTCCTAAAACTTCCGTAAAACAGAATACGAAGCAAAAACAAATCAGAAAACCCCTTTTTAACCAAATGTTAGACTAAAGTTACAGAGTTGGAATTTTCTTCTTGACGATTTTAACTCTGACACAGACTCCATCGCTTTAAAATAATGTGAATCATTCTTCTCCTTCGGCCCTAAATCTTGTTATTTGATAGAAAAAAATTTTTTTTTGGTCCGTTTCCTGTATCTGCTCTATTCTAAAAATTTTTTTTTTAAAAAATGAACGTCTGACAAATATTATAGTGCAAAAATATCGGTGACGAAAATCAATCTCCGTAGCACCAAATCAACCACACTAGGCAAAGCAAAATACATTCCAACTAAATCTTTTAAGGCTATCTCATTATAGTGCATCGATGAATAGATTAGTCACCCTAAAGCATTCGTAAATCTATCAAAACTACTTATTGACATGGTAATGGGTACTTTTATATCTTCCTTTATTATTATTATTATTATTATTATTATTATTATTATTATTATTATTATCATTATTATTATTATTATTATTTTTATTATTATTATTATTATTATTATTATTATTATTATTATTATTATTATTATTATTATATGTAACAAAACAAAAGATGTACTCGTCATCCATATTCAGTTTTAAATAGGAATGTTTTTAATTTCGGTTGTACTGTCTTATGACATTTTCTTTTTAATTCAATAAATATATATATTTGTTTAATTTTACTTATTATACATACAGGAAATGGAGATCAAGAAAATCCAGAATTAGATTTCACGCTTCTTACTCTTTGAGACTCACCACATCAGAGGCTTGGGATCATTCGGCGTTTCAAAAGTGACCTTTTTACGGAACAGGATCAGCTTTGTTGGGCTGTAGTGAATTGGCGTAGTTTGAGTATAATTATGCTTAAGAATTAGTTTTTAGTTCCAAATAGTTTAAAAAAAGTTATTATAAAGTCTTTTTTTTTTTTTTTTTTTTTTTTGATAAGGAAACTTTCTCTTTATACTAAATGTACATATGTTTTAAAGTTCAATCTCTTCACAATTCAATGAATTTAACACATTATATTATATAGTATATATATATATATATAATATATTATATTATATATATATATATATATATTATTATATTATAATATTATATATATATATATTATATATATATATTATAATAATAATATATATATATATAATAAATATATATTATATATATTTATATATATTATTAATATATATATATATATAATATATATATATATATATATATTATATTATTATATTATATATATATATATAATTTTATATATTATTATATATTTTAATATATTTAGTATATATATATATTAATATATGATATATATATATTTATATATAAAATAATTATTTATATATATATATATTTATATTATATATATTATAGTTTATGAGTATATAATATATATATATTATATATATATATATACATTATTATTATATAATTTATATATATTAGTAGAATTAAATATAATATATA
>JABUQX010048727.1:0-5000 GCA_015478945.1 Trachelipus rathkii | reverse complement strand
TACAGTTATTCATTACAGTTATTTGTAGCAGATGTTCTATGCGGTAAACATCAAAGCTATTTAAAACAGGTTAAGGTGAGTGCGATTGATGATCATCACCATGATAGAACGAATACTTTGCAAGCCATGAACATCAAAGATACTACAAGCCGTAATTCTTTTTACGATGTACTTATAACATTTTCTAAATGATTTCAATTTTTTTTAGTTTGATTTTACCATATTCAGGATAGTGGATACTACTAATTCTTGTATTTGAATAAAGTAAAATCAAGTTGAATTGACGTTCACAGACCAATATTCTTAAAGTGTTTCACTAACATTTTCTTGAATAAATCGATGTTAGCGCTGATCACTATTTCATAAGAAAGACTATTCCGCTTCTCGATTACATCGTAAGTAAAGAAATTCTTTTGCCATATTTGTTTGAAATCGTTTATGACAAAGTTTATGAACATTACTTTGTGTTACATCATTAAAATTATATCTGAAAAATTGCCTGTAATCGATATTGTCAAATTTATTTAGTATTTTGAAAATTTTCATTAATTTTCCTATCAATCTTCTTATCCCTAAAAAATGGATATCTAATTCACGTAGTCGTTGCTCGTAAGATTTACCTCTCAATTCAGGGATTAATTTAGCTGCCCTACTTTGAATTCTTTCAACTTTTTCTGTCTTTTTTGAGGTATGGACTCAAAACTGCACTGCGTATTCTAGATGAGGTCTACCTAAAGTTTGTCCTTTGTCCTAATTTATATTCGAAGTTTCTGGCAATAAATCCTAGAGCTTTATTTGGTTTTTTAACAGCTTTAGCACATTGTTTCGCAAGCTTTAAATCCTATTAATTAATACCAGATCCTTTCCTCACTGGACAACTTTGATAATTGTGTCATCTATTTTGTAATCATATTCATTGTTCTTACTCCCAAAATGTATAACTTTACATTTATCGGTATTAAATTTCATTTGCCATGTTTTTGACCAATTTACAATTTTGTTTAATTCGCTTTGAGTAATTGATAATCTTTTTCACATATTATGCGATTTCCGGAAGTTTCGTATCATCCGCAATTTCGAAATATTGCCTAAAATATTATCATCTATGTCATTTACATATATAATAAACAGTATTTGACCCAGGACAGATCCTTGGGGTACACAACTAATAACATTCGTTCAATCTGATCATTCACCATAGATAACGACTCGTTGTTGTCGATCCGAAAGCCAATTTTTAATCAGAATTAAAAGTCTTCCTCGAATACCATGGGCTCTAAGCTTTTCCAATAATTTTTGATGAAGGATGGTATCAAATGCCTTTTGAAATTCTAAGTAAATGACATCGAAGGATTTATAATTATCTACATCGTTAATAACCACATTAAAAAATTATAGCAAATTTGTTAAGCAGCGATCTATTTAAACCGTTAAAATAATTTCTGAGCAACTACGATTCAAGATGGGCAACTAACCCATTAGGTTAGTATTGTTTCCAAAATTTTAACACCCTAACTATAGAAGCTTCTCTCTCAAGCTAATTTGTCTGCAGTTATTCGGAGCATTACGATCTTCTTTTTTGAAAATGGGAGTTATATTAGCAATTTTAGAATCATATGGAACTATTTCTTCCTTTGAAGACTTATTGAGAAGCATTGTCAAAGGTTTCACTAATATGTCTTTCAAAATTTTGAGATGCATTGGATAGTATCTATCTGGTCATAAAGATTTATTTATTTCATTAGTATATCAATCTGAAAGCAACTCCTCTTTCTAGAATATCAAATGTATGAAAATGTTGTCTGCCTGAAAATTCCTTATGCTTTCCATGCTAAGAAGGCTATCTAGATTCTCTTCGTAAAACTGTCGAGAAAATTATTTAAACTGATTTCCATATCAGCACTGTTTGATTTTAAATTACCATTAATATCCAGTAGTGGTCCAATTGATCCCTTAATGGAACTTTTGTTATTAACATATTTTTCTTGTAAAACTTTATTAATTTTACATTCACGAGCAATATTAATTTCATAGTTTCGTTGATATCTAATTAATCGTTTGCAGCTTCGACGACAAACAATGTGACTATTATTATTTTCCACTGAAGGAGACGACTTCATAGTTTATAAGCTCTATTTCTATTACTTAAGAATCAATAATTTCATTATTCCACCATCTTGGCTTCGAATTTGGTAAAAGTTAGCTTCATTTTATATGAACAAAATCTTTTTCTTTTTTGTATTTAAATATTTACAAAATATTTTCCACATTACATTTGCATTTATGTTAATATCTCATCCCAGTCATAGACAGATAAACTGTTTTTTAAGCCATCAAAATTGGCGTTCTTAAAATCTGGAAATTTTTAGTAATTGTTGTGTATTTTATTTTCAATATTAATGGTAAATTTATTCATGTTATGATCACTTTTAACAATTGGTTCGATAACCTCAAAACTTCTTACCAAGTTGTGACTCTTTTAATAGGTCTAAAATATTATTTCCCCTCGTAGGGCAATCAATTATTTGAAAAAGGAAATTATCACCTAAGAATTTTAGTAATCGCTTTCCTTCCGGATCTGCATCAAGTAAATTATAGTCGATCTCCTACAATTATTGTGAACTCTTCTGAAACTTTGCTCAATTCTTTATAAAAATCTGCATCTATTACTGATTATGAGGATGGTGGCCGATAGACATTTATTAAATTCAATTTTATATTCGATGTTTCTATTTTAACACCAAGTATATCAATTTCATTAACATCAGCTAGTTCCAGCTGAGTAGTTAGATATATATTTTTAATGTAAATCATAACGCCACATCCTTCGTTATTTTTGTTTTTATCCTTGAAGTATAATTTATTGCCATTAATTTGAAATTCCGAAGCATAATCACGATCTTTAAAGTTGCACCATGTTTCATTAATTGTAATTGTCGTAATTTTCTGTGCAAACAATAGCTTTAAATTCATTTATATTGTTCCGAATACTTCTTGCATTAAAAGATACCGCTTTCCTTTCGCACAATATCGATCGAGGACTTTGACTATTCCGAAAAACCTCTTTCTAAGCAATTGTCTCTCTGTGTATTTTCCTAACCTCTGTGTCAAAGAGTCGACCCAATCTTACATCACCAATATCATAGAAGAAAAAGAAAAAGAAGAAGAAGAAAAAGAAGAAGAAGAAGAAGAAGAAGAAGAAGAAGAAGAAGAAGAAGAAGAAGAAGAAGAAGAAGAAGAAGAAGAAGAAGAAGAAGACTTAGATGAAGGAGACTTCAGAAGAAGAAGAAGAAGAAGAAGAAGAAGAAGAAGAAGAAGAAGAAGAAGAAGAAGAAGAAGAAGAAGAAGAAGAAGAAGAAGAAGAAGAAGAAGAAGAAGAAGAAGAAGAAGAAGAAGAAGAAGAAGAAACTACAGAAGAACTACAAAACTACAGAACTACAGAACTACAGAATTTACAGAACTACAGAACACCGACTAGCAAAAATACTTTACAGTCCACTCAAGGCTAGCCTCTTTAGTATTTTTGTTTACTTATTTTTTTGGATGTGTTTACTGTTTTAAAACAAATCTGATATGTATTTTTGAAATAAGTATATTATTTTACCTATTTCAATGTAACATATGAGTTTGCTCACTTAGAGCAAGAAGAAAAAAAAGAAAAGAAGAAGAAGAAGAAGAAGAAGAAGAAGAAGAAGAAGAAGAAGAAGAAGAAGAAGAAGAAGAAGAAGAAGAAGAAGAAGAAGAAGAAGAAGAAGAAGAAGAAGAAGAAGAAGAAGAAGAAGAAGAAGAAGAAGAAGAAGAAGAAGAAGAAGAAGAAGAAGAAGAAGAAGAAGAAGAAGAAGAAAAGCAAAAGAAAAGAAGAAGAAGAAGAAGAAGAAGAAGAAGAAGAAGAAGAAGAAGAAGAAGAAGAAGAAGAAGAAGAAAAACTACAGAACTACAGAACTACAAAAACTACAGAACTACAGAACTAAAGAACTAGAGAATTTACAGAACTACAGAACACCGACTAGCAAAGACTTTGCCGTCCACTCAAGGCTAGTCTCTTTAGTGTTTTTGTTTACTTAATTTTTTGGATGTGTCTACTGTTTTAAAACAAATCTGATATGTATTTTTAAAATAAGTATATTATTTTACCTATTTCAATGTAACATATGAGTTTGCTCACTTAGAGCAAGAAGAAAAAAAAGAGAAGAAGAAGAAGAAGAAGAAGAAGAAGAAGAAGAAGAAGAAGAAGAAGAAGAAGAAGAAGAAGAAGAAGAAGAAGAAGAAGAAGAAGAAGAAGAAGAAGAAGAAGAAGAAGAAGAAGAAGAAGAAGAAGAAGAAGAAGAAGAAGAAGAAGAAGAAGAAACTACAGAACTACAGAACTAAAAAAACTATAGAACTATAGAACTACAGAACTACAGAATTTACATAATTACAGAACACCGACTAGCAAAGACTTTACAGTCCACTAAAGGCTGGTCTCTTTAGCATTTTGTTTACTTAATTTTTTGGATGTGTCTACTGTTGTAAAACAAATCTGATATGTATTTTTTGAAATAAGTATATTATTTTACCTATTTCAATGTAACATATGAGTTTGCTCACTTAGAGCAAGAAAAAGAAGAAGAACTACAACTACAGAACTACAGAACACCGACTAGCAAAGACTTTACAGTCCACTCAAGGCTAGTCTGAGGGAAGATGAGGTCACCGGCTTAGAACGCTATCCTGTAATTAACCCTCTAAACTGTGAACACCAAAACTGTTTTTACAAAATATTATTATAGTGTGATCGATGATGTCACCAGCTTAGAATGTTAGAAATAACCCTCTAAGCGGTGGACATCAAAACTGTTATTACAAATTAAGAGGATAGTGTGTCGATGAAGTCACCGGCTTAGAACGTTAGAAATAACCTTCTAAGTGGTAGACTGAAGTGGCGCACGAAAACGCGAAAGCGTTTCACGATAAAAATGCGAAAACGGCAACACCCAATCACTGAACCAACGAAGTACACG
>JABUQX010048725.1:20000-28252 GCA_015478945.1 Trachelipus rathkii | reverse complement strand
GTCTTGTAATAATTTGTAAGATTTATTTTTTTATTTTGTTAATTGTAAAAGTTGTTCCTTAAATATATACACAAGGATTGATAGACTATTTTTTCCCAATGATTTTGATTTTTTTTAATAAATTCTTTTGTAAGTGTAAGAGGTTTTGAGGGTAAAAGCAACAAACATATATAAGGAAGGTGTTTTATTGTAGGTAACATTCATAAGGTTTGAGAAATAAATGCAGTTGCGCCGAAAACAATTATATTATTTTTTTTCTTCTCATGACCTCAGAATCTGGATTTGTTATTAATTTCCTGTTCTTTCTTTCATTGTTCAACTGGTTTATTTAAGGTCAAATTTAACGCTGAAGGCTGAGTTAAGATAGAAAGACACCCTAATATTGTGCAGCAACCTTCGTCGAGAAAAAGTTGTCTGCAGTTCCCCAGTCATATGATCCATGAAGCCGCCGCTATTTTCGAGCTGATTAGTCACATCCGGTTCATCTCACAATTCTCGCGGACGTCGCGACCCGCACTTGGTGAGAACTTGTATGCGTCGCGAGCAACCATCCTCACCACCGCACTCCCTCTGCATTCGACCAACCTCTCCGGCGTCTGACGGCGCTAACACTACGCTCGCAACTAGGAATTACAGCTGCGCCAGCTATCAGCTCGGACACTAGCCCGTCGACAGTATAAGAGAATAAACTTTAGTTTTTCATTTAAATATCGTGAGTTACTTTAGTCGTCTCTATTTATAGAGATAATTTGATTATCTTTGATGTTGTTCTTGTTTGCGGTTGTTACAATTTATAACCTTCTTAAGGGGAACTAATTAATACATTTACAACATCTTCTCTTAAACACCAACACATTCATTACAAATTAGAATCATATTATATTATATACCTTATATTAGCTAGAATATATATTATATATAATATATTATAGGTATATTATATATATATATATATATATATATATTAATATTAGTATATTAATTTTTTTTATGCAAATCCCAAATATAATATATAATATTATATACGCAGCGCTTTATATAAACGCCTCACAGGATCGCACCTAATAATCTCACTCCCCTCTGCGCCATAGCGGAAATTCTGACGATCCTCGACCGTATCCTCTCGTGATACTAGGTATATATATTTATAATATTATAATATATAACTGAAATAGCCGCTCAGTTATAATATAACGGTACTATATTCTCACGCAGCTTGCATCGTTCTACCGACACGATAGATCATATATTGAAGTGTATTCTCTATGAAAATTCAGAAAGTAGCATCTATAGTCGTATACCACTTGTCAATAGTTTTTTGCTTATTAATGCAGATTTCACATCATTAAATGGGAGTAAAGATTTAAGTCTTATATAATAGTTACTGAAGATGTCTAGCGAGAGTAAAGTCAAACATGATATTTAAAAGGAAGTTCGCTTGAAATTTCATTGTTCAAAAGGTTTTCTAAACTGTTATGATACTTAAATGTAATAATTTAATCAGACTTTCGATGGAGAACTATCCGAGTATATAAACCCAAAGTAGTCTATATATATATCATATGGCAGCAGTTAGACATATCATGGCTATAGATGCCTATCAATTAATACTCGAGTTATAATCCCCAATTTTAACTATAATTTCATATGTCTTTCCAGATCTAATAACTTATTTTACTGTAATCAAGACCAAGCTCTTGCATGAGAACACTAAGATCTATTAAGCAACTCATCTTCAAGAGAATATATCTACGTTCATATATATGAATTTGTGGTGTATTTATTTTATCTTTATAGATTTAACATTTAATATCTGGTACTTCGTTATAGTGTAATTCCCAGTTACATACATTTTTGCCTACAGTAGTGATTATCCATACGCGTACCGAAGGTAGTACATTGGTGTCCTAAGTGTTTCAATTATCTCAAGTACTTTTTGAATAATAGTATGTCCACGTAATGGAAGTTTTATATAATATTATTGATTGTAGTTACCGTTATACAATCCTATTGTGCTGATGCAGTTTTCGTCTCTCAATTAATACTAGTCATAGTATGTATACAACCTAAGACAATTTGATGGACTGATAGTAGTGACTAAGCTAGCAATTATCGAAGGCGTATATACCCCTGTTATTATACTAATCTTAATGACATTAGACTCAAATACTGACTTAACTCGCTAAAAAATCGTTCTTCGCGAACAGTTTCAGTGTAACCAGATGTAGGGATACAGTTCGGAGTGTAAGATTAAGGTACCCTGGTATTTGTCCATCTTCACTAGAGGAATTATCAAGATGATGTTCTGCTCTATATATTGTAATCACATTCCTCATTACCTTATTAATTCCCTATTTATTAACTGTATTATACTGCTTATATAGTATAAAAGATTGTTACTGTTCAAAATCTTTCCATCATCACCTGGGTGTACACAAGTTCAGTGAGTTGAGCTTTATTGTATGTGAATTGACATCATCGTTTCAACATACGACTCAATTAGTACACACTTATGCTTTATTCTCTTGTCTATTTTGCATTTGTCGAACTATTTGTTGAAAGTCATAATTTCTGGCTCATCTATATAAAATATTTTTGTTTATATTACATGAATTTAATGCTCATTTCTTATAAGAGCTATGTCAACCTACTTGATTAGACGAACATTCACCTTTGACGAGTTCCATAGCGTATATCTGGGTATTTCAGTGTGTTATAATTCTGTTGAAGTGAATTTGCTTGGTACCTGCCCATCGCTCGATCTCTTTATGAAAGGAAAGAATACATTATGTGTTAACGATTTGCTATTGTAATATATAAAAATAATAAAAGATATATAAGTAATGAATATGGAACAACGATAAATAATTGCGGTGCAATAACAGTTAGGTAGCTGCTGAGGGGAAAGGGGAAATAGTGAAAAAAGGGGAATAAGGTGGTAAAAATGAGGGGCAGTTTTTCCCTATGTGCTAGTATGTGATTCTGAAGCTAACTGAAATGCATTTCCTCTCTTGTACTCTGAACTCATGTTTACATCAACCCGATCAAAACTAGCATCGAGAGAGTCTAAGTCCTTCAATTATATTCTCGCTTTAATGCACTTCGAGATATTGATGAAAGTTGGTATGCTTCTTTTTTCTGTCCAGTTTTCCATCTTTGACTCTCACGTAGAGTATTTGCTTCTGTACTTCTCTTATATAGAACTTTGCATTGCATTAGGAGCCAATCAGGCAATATATAATATATGCGGACATATTCAAAATTTTCAATCTTGCAGTTCACAATCCTATCATAGCAGAGGCTTAACGTCCGAAGGACAAGTGCACGCAGATATATCAAAAAAGTCACATAATTTTGAATCAGAGAATTCTTATTTTGCATAAGATGACTGACTTCCACATGTATTGCGGTAAATGTATCCTGTCACTAAAAAGTTAAAAAAGGAATCCATATAACTTTTTGAAAGAGAGGACTTGTCTGGTCAGAAGAGAAGCTCATTGGTAATTTTACATTTCTCCAATATAGAGATTTACGTCGTGCAAATTGCAAATTTGGCATAATACAATAAAATGAATAATAATACTTAATGATTTGTCTATTAACGTTACTTAGGTCACAGCATTAATAATTCACTTGTGTCCACCGAATATATTTATCTAAATATAGTGAAATTAAACGAGTAAATATAATGAAAATATACGTATAAAATAATGAGATATAAATCAAGAGTCAATTTCTAAGATATATAAATGAAAAATAAATAATTATAAGAATAATATATATTATAATATAATAAGTAATATGAAGACTATATATATAATATATATTATATAGATATAATAAATATAAAGGTTATTATAATAATATAAATCAAATATGATGATATAAGTTGAACAACTATATCCAAAGAGTTATATAATATATTTAATATATATGAAATGATCACTACTATACTATAGTATTGTATGAAATGAGAATGCCAATAATAACATAATGATTATATATTTATTTATTAATAATATATACTATATGATATAACGCTGTGTAACGTTGTCTGATTCGCGACAGCTCACTAAATGCGCATCAGCATAGTGGTACATTCAAAATTCCAAATCCGGCAAGCACGGTGTTTCATTGTAACAAGGCACGTAAGAATGGTAGTAATAAGGTTAGTATAAGAAAGACCTCACGTCAGAGCCCCTGATACTGCCACCCTAGAAGTCATTAACTAAACAAAGGTGTGTAAAGTCGGACCTACCCCTAAAATAATGTAGACTAATAGGGGGGTACCTATAATAATATCACAAAGCAATGTATATCATGATTAGTGAGCAGGAGGGCTCGTGTAGTGTACACGAGGATTTAATTTAGGATATAGCTAAAAAGATTCACTTGTGAAAAGAAAATGCTGTTTTGTTAAAATTAAGAGGTATAGAAAACGCTAGGCGAGTAAAACGCGAAAGCTCAAGAATAGGGTATTGAAGTTCTTATCAAAATATTTTGTAAAATCAGATAAGAACCGAGGGGCAAAGACTACGCTAAATAGATTACGGCTTAGCAAAGCGAGGAACTGTATTAGGCGTAGCCAATAGGTATATATAATATAGTAGGATTAGTAAGAGGATAAGAATAGTATAAGGTACTATACTGCGGTACAAAGATGAAGCCTCCTAAATAACCACCAGGTACATTGAAACTTATATATAATAAGAAAAGTGTCAATTAGGCGGAGGGGCGGGATAAGAGCTAATGACACTGGGATAGGAGGAATACACATACTATAACTGGAGCGAAAATATAGTTAGGCACAGTACACCTTAGACATTAGATGAAAGAAGCCCCGCATTCTCATACCGACCCAAATTATCCGTGTTGTGCCCAAATATATAGAAGCTCAAGCGTGTGCGTTATACCCTACCTGGCTAAAAATACAAGTCCTCCAAGCATATCTCTGCAGAACCCGCAGCCCGAATTAGGTAACCATCCTAAACTATACCTAATATATAATATAACTATAAATATAATATAAAAAGATATATACACTTAAGTATATATATATAAGTTTTCATAAAATATTATAAACCACGCTAGTAGCAAGGTAGAGTAGTGTTAATAATTCGCGTCCTCACTGATAGCACAATGCGGATAATATTATTATCAAACTCGGACTTCATATACCGTAGTAATACACTCGGTATAGTATCGAATCGATAGGTATATGATTCTGTATATATATAGTAGTGTGACTGATAATACAAGCTTACTATTCTTTCATATATAATACTATAATTTTCTAAATAGTCAAATAGTTATGATGAGTGATATTTTTACAATGCTTCGTAAAAGGTATTAATAAGTTTCTTATTCTACTCTATTATACTTATATTTATTACTCAACTTTTGTAATTTGTCTACCAGATATAATTACTTCTTAACTCACCTGCACAAATATATATATATATTACTATAAACTACTATATTTTTTATATATATATATCCCATATACTCATTTAATGCTCTCTATAAATGTACTTCGGACCCTAGTATATATACTATTATATAAATATATATACTCATTTTGTCATTCAAATTCTGCTCCCTCTTATATATATGTTACTTTATTAGTCTGAATTGCCTATACTTCATAGTTTTATTTAAATTATATATATATATTATCTATTTATCCTTATTTATCTATCTAACCTTTTAGTATTGTATTATATACTGGATAGATATTTACTCGTATATATATAGTTAATTTATATGTGTAGTTCTTTATACTAGAACCTTATATAGTATTTATATTTGTAACTAATTTACAATTCTTAAATAAATAACTCACTATTCCTGAAATTACTCCTATACTCTCATAAGATACATCTATTCTACTCCTAATCTCTATATCGAATCATATATACTAGGTTCTCTATTCGTTCATCACCTGTTTGGATCTATATTAATTCATAAACAATATCCTTTAATATAGGTCATATATAATTAACTATTAATACATATAAAATAAAATGTTACTCTGTATTTCCATCTTGCTACTTCATATATATTATATAATCATCTCTACGAATCAGTGAGCTGTTATATATTATAGGGCTATAGTATACTATTATATATATATATATCCTTCAAAGAAACTGGTATATCGTATAAGTTATTACTCTCATTATAAACTACGAGATCTATTTTAGTCATTATCCTATTATATATACTTTTCTCAGTTATATACTACTAAGTCATTAATATTTATACAAGTTGCTATCATTCCGCTATACCTTTATGATATATATTATACGGTATATATATATATATATAAGTATATATATTACTATAATATATATATTATACTATATATAATTTATACTGCTTACTACATACTGTATTATATATATTATACTATATAAATTATATAGTATATTTATATAGTATCATATATATATTATAGTAGCTTATTTATATGAGTTTATTATCTTACCCCTAGGTCTTTATTGTATAGTATATATAAATATATATATATATATATATAATATATATATATATATATATATATATATAGATTATAGTATATATATTATAATATAATATAATATATAATATATAGATATATATATATGATATATTATATATAATAATTTATATATATAATTATATATATATATATTATATATATATAATATATATATATATATATATCACTATATATATATAGATTATAGGTGTATGAGGCGTAAGTCGAAAGGGTACTCTATTATCAAATAATATAATAGGTTTTATTTATTTCTTATATAACTGTATTATTCTAGTACTTTCCAGTATCACTTTAGTGAACCCTCTATTCTCTGATATATACTCTAGTTATAACAGCTCTAGAAAGTTTATATGTATATAATAGATATATAGTTAAATAAATATATATATGTTGAATATCTTAGATATATATTTATAATACTAATTTCATTTAAGAATTATATATAATAGAGAGGTCTAACGATACTACTCAGCCAGGAGATAATATATTATTATATATGAATGACTATATGATGCAGTATTATAGATACTATCAATGCTGTAATACGCACCACCTTTAACGTCGCGACTTCTATAAACGTGTAAGACTAATCATATAGGATATTAATAATATATATAAAAAATTAAATAGGGTATATTACTTATTGTTGCTATTACATACATGACCACTATAATGTGATCTCTTACTTTTCTTCTCAAATTGCTCAATTAATATATTAAAATAAATTTCGTATAAACTAATTAGGTTTAATGAAAAACTATATAATTAATTACAAAAATTTATCATTAATTCATTATCAATTAATTAGTATTAGAATAAATCTTACTACAAAATCAACACGTAACGTTAATGAAAATAGGCTCTTTAAATCAGTAAATTATATTATATTAATATAAGATATATAATATATTATATTATTAAATATAGAATTATATAATATATATATATATATATATAAAATATATAATATTTAATTATAATATATATGAAAAGGCTAAAGTATACACAACTATAAACTTGTGCCTCTATTATCATACCTTATGCTAAATAATTAAAAGCAAATTTTATTATGATGTATATAATAATTTAAATTAATAGTAATATAATATAATATATAATAATAGATTATATTAGTAACTATACTATCATAGTCATATAGTAATAGTTATCTCGCTAGCACTCTCTATAAAAATTGGCTGTTAAAGTGTGTTATGCTTAAGCTTCTTCTGCACTTATGTGCGTGAGTACACTCACAATGTAGGTCGAAACGGATTATCGCCCTTTTATATGATATATATATCTAAATTGATTTCTGTGAATTATCTATCTTACCTATCATATTCATGTTATTAATCATACTTAGTATATATATAATTATATATACTAGAATATTATTAAATTCTCCTATATATCCTACTAACTATCAAATAACCTGTGACGTATCATGATGCTCAATCTGCTAGTAAATATTTATTAACGGATATATTTAGATATACGAAATATATAGTATATAGCTGGTATATGTATATATATATATTTGACTTATATATATAATGGACGCTAGTATATGCAATCATCACCCATACCTCTCTCTAACCTACCCTATCCTTGGTAAGCTCAGGGCTCTTGCCCTGTTTAGTGTGATATAGTGTATATAATATATATATATGATGTATTAGTTATATATATATATATATATATATATATATAT
>JABUQX010048725.1:0-15000 GCA_015478945.1 Trachelipus rathkii | reverse complement strand
TAACAACAAATGGTAGCCTCTCGATTATCATACATATTGTTATGTACCTTCTTCTCACTACATAGCAAGAAGAGACATACCTATCGTGTGGTTCTATAGCCAGAGCATCAAATCGCGATTAACTATAGGTATTATATGTCTCCAACTAATATCATATACAAATCGTCTTCAAAATGAAAAGTACTTCATTGTAGCTCTAACAATCCACTCTCAAACTTGAAGTCCTTCTCCATATATGATACAATAACACAGATGATTCAATACATACGCTCTAATTCTCACGTCCACTTTGACTCTTCTATAACATAATCATACATCTTGATATACTCAGCGTGTGGATCTATTTTTCCTCCTTCTCACGTCGAAGTATTTTGCCCAAGCCCACAGTTTTGAGTGCAAAGAGGTAATCCGCGCTATCATGGCCCAACAAAAACACCCAATACTGAGACGCGAGATAATCCATCCTGGTATCAATCTTGCACTGGGAGAACCAGTTGTCTCAAAAAGTACTCTATAACTCGTTATATTTACTATCAATAGTGGGGACATAACACCGCTCACATATATTAGAGTATCTCTACTCGATTTATCTCAGTAAATATTGTTTATCAATCACTACTCAGAACCTCATAGTCTCCTCTATTGTAAATTTATGGGATTATATAAGGAAATAAATATATTATTTATACATAATATATTGGCGAATATAATTATTAATATATTATATATATATATTATATATATTAATTATATTATAATAATTATATTAATATATATATATATAATATATATATTATATATATTATATTTATTTAATATATATATAATATTAATATATAAAATAATAATAATGTTCATATGTAGTAATAATATAAATATTCCAACTAAGCTCGATACGCAACAAGAGCCAAATATCCTCCTCAACAAACAGGCATCCCGATACATCACGAAATATATACACACGATATACAAAATATACAATTTCAAATTACCAATACTTATTATTCTCTGAATATATATAATGCCTAATTCTTGTCAACAGTCAAGAAAATATTTTTATAGACTACTCGTTAAAGCATATTATTTGTATTATTGTAATTATCTATAAATTATATAATATTGCCTTATATCGTTTATTTTTTCTTAATCAATAGAGTTGAATTTCTACCCCCACCCCCACGTTATTGATATTTATCTTCTCTTATCAATTTAGTACAATATAAGGAACTCCGTTGGTTACATTATTCGTAAATATACTCCGAAATATCATTGTAAAATATATACTAACGTAAATTGATAATACTTTTGGACAACGTAGTACCTCAAATAGAAAAAATATTTGCAATTAATATATCTTAATAATCTCGTGAACATTTTGTCAATTTTAACATAGGCTAAACTTGTTCTAGTATCCCCTTTCTTTTTCCGCAAAATAAACTTATCATTAAGACACACTATTTACAAAATTCTCAAATTTTTTAATAGACTTCTTCCTCCGTCGCCTCCTCTTTTCCACTTATATAGTGTCATGGAGTGCAATCTCTCTCGACGCTTGTGTCATCCAATTCAGATGACTAGATGTATGATTATATCTAAAATAGTCCTTATCTCAATAGTAATGAGATAAAAGTGAGGCATATTCTCTTTTCTTACTATAACAGAAAAATTTTTTCTGTATCTATCAAAAAGTTTTATTTTATGATGCTTTACACTTTCAAATCAATTCCTTTGGCATTTATTTAAGAGTCTAATGTTCATGAGTTTTAATTTAGGTAATTTCAGGTGACTTTCCCTCAAGAATACTCAAATATGAACCATTATTATATATATACTATACTCATAACACTTTCCTGCCTTTTTTAAAGTATCATAAATTTCCTAACAATAAATCATTTCCAAAATCTTCTATTAAGCAATTAAGAAGCAGCTATTAATCTACTATTATGATTTGGAAATCAGCTAATTTAAGCAACTATTCAGATTAATTGTAATTTCATTATAAATCAATTATAATTTACATAAGTGAAAAGTTATTGAGCTATAATCACATTTCTAAAACTTGTAATGCATAAAAATGAATTAAATAAAATTTGAAACTTAATGACAAAATATATATAATATATAAAATTAATATATATATAATATATTATAATATATATTATTAACAGTGAATAAAATAGTATACCCAAAGAAAAAACAAAATTTTATATTTTATGAGAACAGGAACGAAAAATAATAGCAGTGACCTTCGTTGTCCGAAGCGGTCACCTGGACCGCTAATGTATAGTAATTTCAAGTACGTTGTGGCAGCGAATAGGTTTTATATTTTTTACGTAATATGACAAGAATACTATATTCTTTTTTTCTCACTTATATTATCCTACTACTACTACATTATTTTTATCATCCTCCTAACCCATATACGATATATACAAAAACTTTATTAATAAATGCTATATAAAGAATAAATAAATGAATTACTTTATCACGCACTAAATATATATATAAGAGATTTGAGAAGATGTATGTGCGCAACACCACCACTAAATCTCATTATGGTACTTACTGTCTCTATATGTCTAATGTTCTAATTCAGATCTTATGCTACAATTCATAAAAAAATATTAATATTCATCTTTGAAAGTTAAGGATGAAGCGAACATTTACTCTGCGAGTGGTATGTGACTTCTCCTTGTCAAGATATTTTTTTATACTAGTTTTAATAATCCTAGAATGACATGTAACATTAATGCATAAGTTATATTCTATATGTAAAAATCTCGAGCTCTCTCAAATACGATAATATAATATCTTCTAATATTCTAAAATATATTCTTAAATTTCTAGATGATGAATTTATAACTCTCTCTCTCTCTCTCTCTGTCATTATAGTGTAGAATGATGATGATAGTGATATTAATAGAAGATCTATTCACATAAACATATAGATACAACCATAATCTATTACCTGAGATAGAACTCCCGAAACCTAATGCTGTTAGCCGTTTTAAGCCTAGTCGCTAGACGGACGCGTGTCTCTCGTGCAATGTGTGCACGATAGAACTCTTGTGAAATTTATATCTCTTGCTTCATAAACATGGTATACAGAGACCATTTAACGAAATCTGATATGTATCATCATTCTCTTCCTCCTTTATTACGTGCAAACATTATGTATTTTCCGTCACGATACACTTATGTGTGGTCAAATCGATTGAGCTTGAATATTTATTACTCTGGATAGGAGAAATAACTCGATTTTAAAAAGATATAATATAAAATAATAAATATATAAAAATTATAATATTCTATTATATCTGCTCAATAGGTTCAAAACGTGAAACCTAAAAATTATATTTAATATGCTAAAGTACCAACTCTAACTACTCAGACAGTGTCAGAAAGGCTAGGCTTGAACAAGCACCTCTAAAAGAAACGCAAGGATTCCTAGGGGTTTCCACATCCACAGTCGTCCGCAGCGACAATCCTATGTTATTTAGCTCATACTCGAGAGGATAAATATCTGCCGTCGAGCTATTAACTAGTGTCTTATGCTCCCATGATGATGGGGTTGTGGCAGAATCTTACTCTCTCTATTCTTTTATTCTTTTGACTAAGTTTTTTTAGGCCTGAGTCGTCTCTAATTCCTACTTCATACAGATACCCTTGATCTCACAAGATGTTACGAGGGTTACAATAGAGTATATATAGTATACGGTAAATCTATGCTCTTATTTAGAGATAATAGGATAATATATGAATTTTATTGCTTGGTTGTGTTCGGGTTACTCTCTGAAGCCATATAGTAAATACTCTAAATAGAATGCACATACAATAATAGAATTGTGTGCGATAGCTGCCCTTAGTGGCAAGTATTTTTAGTACAGTCAGTATTAGGCCAGGGAGGAAGGGTCTAGCCAGTCAGTCTAGTAGTGGTAGAGTTCAAGGGAGAGTTAGGAAAGTATCTTTTTGTTTGTATCATATTGGGAATTTATTAATTATGTTTCATGTATGATGGTTATAAAACTCTTATATTATAGTGAGTGAGTGGTGGATGTTCTGATGACGTCAGTAGTTCTCTTTCAAACTGTCCACTTCCAACCGTAATTCCTCGTTCATCGCCATGTTCTTACCTTTTACCCATTCCCATCTTTACGCACAGGCTCGCTGGACTAGAGGCTTTAGCGGATTTACTTTAATCTTAAACTACAAATTGATTTATTTATCGTGAGGTTATCTCTCAGGGCAATTGAAGGTTATAGTGATGACAACACATACACACTTTAAATTTATTACAAAAAAGATACAAAGTAATAAACCAACACCAATTTTACAAATATTTCTCACTTATTTAATTAATTCTGAATATATACAGATACAAAAATTAATATACCCGGTTTTCCAATACCACTTAATCGTTACGAAAAAAAATACACTACCCATTACCACAATATTCTACAATGTTATCTACTACACGATCCCAAATATATTGTATACCATTATATGAAATAGAATATAAAAAAAAAATAAAAAAATTAAAATATATACATTTCTTGAATCATTTCATATATTAATTTTTTATTTTATATTATATTCTTTTCATATACTTATGTGGTACTACAATATCAATTTGGTCGACTATATAATTTGTGTGGTAACAAAATGTTCAAACGGTATCGGTGTACTACGATATTCTATCTAATAACTGGTAGGGAAAAATATGATCGGGACTAGAATCGTTTTTTGTTAGGAAATACTGTGTCTGACCTGCTTTTGACCCTGTTCGAACCGAGTTATTCTCTCCATGTCGAAGGTTTGCGGACTAGCTCAATATGGGTGATGTGGAGCACTAACCGCGAATTGGTCGGAGAAAATGATCAACAGTGTCAAATGGTCGATCGGCACGATCATATCTAATAAATATTTCTCGCGTACTAATTCTCTCGCCGCAGGCAGTTATCATGTTCGAGAATATAGTTAATATAGGGTGAGAAATATTGTGAGTAGTATTTTATGGGTATTAGGTTAGGTGTTTGTGAAGTTTAAGCTCTATGTGCGTCTATCTTTTTATGGTATATTGAGTATAGAGATGTAGTTATTCTAGGTTGAGGTGTTGTAGGTGTGTATGTTTTAGTGTTTGTAGGTAATAAATTTAAAGTTGGGATGTGTTGTGTCAGGTTAGGATCTTTATCGCGTCTCGTGCTACCTTGAGAGCTCTGTGTTATGGTGACACATCGTCATAGGCTCTATGATTTTTCAAATTTATGGTGTAGGTGTGTATGTTAAGTAGGATATATGAGTAGATGTAATAAATATGTGCTAGGTAGCTCAGGTTTGTGGCACATACCGAGGTGTGGGTTAGGTTTTAGGTTAGGTATAGTTAGCGCTTAGGTTTGGTGAGGGTATCAAGAGTTAGAGATTTAGGTGTAGCTAGTGGTGCCTCTAGGTTATCTTTGTAGGTTAAGTTAGTATATATATAATATAATAGTGAATATCAGAGTAGCTTATGAGCAATCTAAATAACCAGAGTGTTTTTCTATCGATTCAATTATTCCTATATGATACATATTGGTACTAGTGCTTCAATAATTATAATTAATTTATACACAAAAAACCGTAATATAAAAAATAGTATTTTTTATAAAAACATATAATATATATATATATATAATATATATAATATATATATATTTACTATAAATATATAATATAATACGGCTCAAGCTTCATGTATCTCATGTCTATTCACTATATTAATAAATAGTACTCTCCTACTATATATATATTAATATATATATATATATAATATATATATATATAATCAACTCTGCTTGTAACGTGCTTTATGTCATTACAGTGATGGGAATAACTTAATGGCCTGAGGCTATTCCCAAATCAGCGCCACTCAAAAGTGTTGGCTCTCAGTTCGAGTGATTTTAATTTCTCTACCCCCAAGTATGATAAAACTCCAACTGTCATTACGCGTGAGTATGTGAATCTTGGACCTCCGCCTCTGATATCTGAGAAGTCTGCGCTCAGCTTCCTTGCACACACGCGCGAAAAACATATGGTATATAGTTAGGTAGACACTTTCAAAATATATATTAAATATTTTATATTATATTATTTATATATAATATATATTATATATATAAAAATCTATATCTAATCCAATCATATTAAATAAGAATACCTTAAATTACTTGAAAAAATATATATATTATTATAAAAAGGTTGCGTAGCTATGATTCACATAGTTCTAACATACTCATCAAAGAGAACGACATTCAGTTGACTAAAAGAGAAATGAATCTCAAAGGCTCTTTATAATTAGGTTATCTAGCTCATTTTTAGTGTGGGGGTTCGTTTATGAGGGTTCTGGGTCTTATTTTTAGTGTGGGGGATTCCTTCTGTAGAATTTTGGTTCAAAATTACTTCTACTTCTTTCCACGCAACGAAACAATGACAGTATATCATATATTTAAAAGTTTATTAAGACCATAAAAACCATCTATAAAATAAAATTTCATTATACTTTATCATAAAGCAAAAAAAAATTCTCCAGATTATAAAAGAACTTTAAATCTGTTGTCCATTGTTTGGCAACACCTCAAATCAGAATTCAATTATAAAACTTTAAAAAACGTGGGAAAATGAAGAAACAAACGTAATAAACTTGCCTTTATCATTACCGGACAACTAGATTATTATATATTATATTATTTAAAATTTATTAAACACATTCCTTTTTTTTTATTCATAAACAAATAATAAATAATTAATTAACTTATAGACAACTATATATAATATATATATAATATATATTAATTATATATATATATATTATTTTATTATAATATATAATATAGTAGTTTTGTCATACAATTTCTAAACTGTTATACCTACGCACATAATCTTATATTTATGATAACTATAAGATAGGTAATTAACAGACGAAATTATTCTTCGGAAATAAGAATTACCTATGAAGTGAGAAACCGTTTAATTTAGGTAAGTAATAATGTCAAAAATAAATAAATTTTTACTTATTTATTATATTATTTTATTTATTTTAAACTCACAAAACTTATTAATCGATTAGGTAGGTATAGATAATATATAACTAATTAAATACAATAGTATAGAAAATCATGACGTATAAAATTATTTTTTAAGGTAGGTTTACGAGCCGTACGGTGTGAAACATGATGAGTATACGTAGGGACGTTTCCCTATATATACCTATTTTATGATGAGAGGGTAGCAGATGAAACTCACCTCACGCGACACTCACCCATAATACCTCACTAAAGAGCGGGTATTAATGGTGATTCCTCGAGATAACCTACTATCACCGAATAGATATAGGGGGATAGTGAAATAAGTACTCATACCTACTGTATCGTATCTCACCCCAGTAGAGCGATAAGTATGACCCTCACCGACTCTTGCATTCTTTATACGTTTACCCTGGGTTATTATCTTATATTTAGTTTTAATAAAAAATAAAAAAAATCTTTTTTAATACATATTTTACATCTATAAATATTTATCTAAATAATTAATTTATTAGTTTTTTCTATATTTATACCATATCGTATTGGAGATATAAAATAATATAATAAATATATAAAAATAAATAATATAATAATATTATTTATTTTTATGCATTTTCTACTTTACAAATCATTACGATTGATATTACCATATAATGATATCGTTATTCATTTATATGTTTACCTATCTAGTTTACTCAGGTATAAATATACATTAGCTGGAGTAGTATATATGATTATATATAACGTATCTTTATTATTTTATTTCACCATATATATAATATATATATATATAATATATTAATATATATATTATTATTATAATATTATATTATATTATTAATTATTAATATTAATTATTATATATACTAATTAATATATATATATTTATATTTATAATATTAATATATATATTATATATAATATATATTATATTTATATATATATTATATTAATTTAATAATATATTAATATATAATATATATAATTATAATATGTGTGTCTGTGATGTTTTATATATTTTCTGGTGAGACATTTGAGCCGTTGAAGGAGATGAACAATCTCAGTGTATCACCTTTATAAATAGGTGCAATGAGATGCGACTTGTGGTGAGATCAATAAAACTAGGTGTGTGTGTGTGTTGTTTTTGTTTTGTGCATGTGGCCTTGAACATTTTAGTTCATTAATTCGGTTTAGATTATATTGAATATATATCTCGAACTATAGTGATAAGATTCTTTACCATACTCGGGTAGAGTCAAAAAATATGCACATATCTTCTCCAACTTTCTAGCGTCGAGATGCTGAGATATAAGTCTCATTGTGTGTCGCACACACAGGAATGTGTATATCACCTACACGTGTAAACATTGTGCCAAAGAGCTATCAATAACAAAGAACAAACGACAAACCTTAACACTTACAGCTACGATACAAACCGACTCAAACTTCAACACTTTAACTGCACACATTACTACTACACCCATCAATTCAATCAACACACTAAAAACACACCTAACACACATACACACAACGATCACTACACACATACACACACATACGCATATATTTTGCTTTTAGATTATACAGCATTATGTAAGACTCTGATTTTTACAGACGGCTGAAAGAAGTACTCGATCACAATAATACATTTTTTGTAGACTCTCGAGAGCTTAACGGTGCTAAGGTCAGGGAAGTTCTGTTCTGCTCTTAAATATAATTTGTGCTCAGTCGTTGGTTAAATTCAAGCCTATATATTTTACTGGATTTGTGGATGACCCTCAAATTTAATCGAATTAAAGTGTTGAAAGCTCTCTCATTTATATTAACTTTTACCTAAATAAATATATTATAAAATATTAAATAATAATAATAAATATTTAAAATAATTAAATATTATCATTATAATTACATATATGAGCTGATTATAAGTAAAAGGTTATCCTTTTAAATTTAGTCTGTATTACATAAATATATAAAATGTAATATATATATATATATATATATGCTATATAAGTAAAGTATGATAGGTGATGAGTTAGGTATTATCAACTAATAGATTTGAATAATCATTTTTTATATTATAAATTATTATAATGAAGGTATGTCTTTAACAATAAAATAGTTATACAAATTTGAGTTTACGTAATTTACTTTCAATTTTATAGATATATTATTGCTCGTATATCATACATCATACTAGTATTAGATGTGGAGACTTGACACCATTCTTAGAAAAATATTAAATATATATAATATATTCATAATAATCAAAATCAAATTCTAAAACTCCTAATATTTTATTCTCTCTTATATGTCGTTATTCTTTAGAAATTTATACTAATATTTTATATTATACAAAATTATAAAAAAAGATTAGAAATAGTGAGCTACTAGGGGTGAGTAGACATATATATTTAGTCGTATATACATATTTAAGAGCCTCCAAAATTCGATATTTTTACTACACAATATAATTGGGGGTGTCTTTTCTCCGATCAATTTCACCTACGAAAAATTTAAAAAATAAAAAATATAAATTTATTGTTTTCAAAAATTGTAATATTATATATATAGGTAATCGGATCCAGATTATGTGTATGCGTCACACTATATTTATTTTTTATTTATAATTTTAAATGATTTGTGAGTATATAAACTTGGAGCCCTGCATTTACCATTTTAAGTATTGGTGAGTAAATACTTTCCG
This sequence comes from Trachelipus rathkii, assembly GCA_015478945.1. Taxonomy (NCBI): domain Eukaryota; kingdom Metazoa; phylum Arthropoda; class Malacostraca; order Isopoda; family Trachelipodidae; genus Trachelipus; species Trachelipus rathkii. Next base: position 5,235 of record JABUQX010048725.1, on the reverse strand, counting down.
GCAAACGGCATAAAATTAATTTATTGATAGGAATAAATATATTTATTTACACTACAAGAAATATTTAATAAAATCGTAATTTTTAAAGCTCAGTAATTTGGATTTTAATAGTAGACAAATAAAAATTAAGTTCTACTATAATAACTCTATTTTTGAGGAGCCACAGCATTCCCTTGTCACACGAGTTTCGAAGTGTTTACAATAGATAATACTTATAATTAGACTTTTTGGGTTTAATTCCATACGTTTACAATGCCATAAATTATTGAATAAATAATTCATGATTATGTCACTTCCTACGAGAGGAACTAGCTTAATGTTATGAAGGATACATACTTATACAAAAAAAATTTAATTTCTTCTAATATTTATTAATAACTCTAAAATTTATAGTGTTAACAATTTAAATCATTATAGATTCACTGTAAATAGCTCTCAAAAGCACTATATGAGAGATGTGTATCCTCTTGAAAAATATTCGCATTGTGTAGTACATACATATGAGAGCAAAAGTTTGCCATTAATATCGTATTTTTTGGAGGATAAGTTATCATGTATCTCTGTGTATTATCCGCTTATTTTAGGGAGAGTTCGAGCTCTTCGTCACGTGGACTCGACTCAGTTAGGAGAGTATATAGAAGAGTACCACCCCGCACTCTGTCCATCTCTAGTGTTATATGAGAGAAATATCACACTGATCGTGCTTTACACCAGTCCGATGTCTCTCTGTTAGCCCTGTTGTGATATAGTCAGCACGTGATGTATTCTAAAATATAACGGATTAATCGGGCAAAAAATTGGCACCTTATCCTCCGTCCTATTCACAGTTCTCGTAACGTAGATCACGGCATCTTCGAATTGTCAAAAAACTGTTATAGATTTTCAAACATTTTTTAACAATTTTAATTTTATAACATGAAGATATAATCCTTTTACTCTTTTTTTTTTAATTTACCTCGGGTAAACAAATGTCTCCTGTGAAGGTAATAGATCAATCCCACTAATATTTATATTTTACTTGAGTGTAGCTGTTATTAGTTATTTTCATAGTTTTACATGCTGTAATTTTCTCAGGGATTCTACATCATATATAATATTAATATATTAAATATATAATATATATTAATAATAAATATATTATAATTATATATATATTATTATAATATATATATATAATAATATATATAAATATATATTATTAATTATATATATATATATTATATATATTTATATATATTAAATAATATTATATATATATATATATATATATATATATATATATTATTATTTATTATATTATATATTCTTAATTATGATAATATTTAGTAAATATTAGTATAATATATGATCCGAAGGGATAAAATTTCACGAGAGATAAATATAAATATATATTAGATATTCTGTAAAACTAAAACTTTCGATCGAGAGATTCTCTCAATAATTAATACACAGAATCGAATATTATCTAAGCGATAGATATATATCGTATATGTTCTTAATATCGCACAGTATGCAGTGATAATATACAAAGAATTTATCTTTATATAATCTATAGTGTAAATTATTTTTTTATCATCTATGGTATTTATTTATTGTTAGACTATTTGATATATGGAACTTCAAGTTACTCTAAAGGAGAAATACCATAGGAAACTAATGATTGCACAGTGAGCTCAAGGATTGACCAGCTTACAGGAAACACGCCATAGTCATAAGTGTGCTATGATCCAAGCTTCTCTCGCATGAAATGCATGGCAGTTCTCAGAATCCACTATGGCCTGTGTTTCTGTCTGACTTGACTCTGGAATATGGATGCAGTGTTTATACAAAAAGACTCTTCTTTCGTACTACCTCATTTGGCTTATATTGAGATAAATGATATTTATATACTATATTATGTATAATTCTATTGAGTCAAATTTAGTTAATAGGTGGCTATGATGGTATTAATAGGAATAATAAAGTTTTTAGTAATTAATGACTCATGTTTGTAAGTTATTACATTTAAAATATATATATATATTATATATAATTATATAAAATATATATATATATATAGTATATTATACTATATTTATAATATATATATATTAAGACTTTATTGCAGAATGAGCGAAAAATTTTTTTTATTTAATGGAAAATTGAAAAAATATTTTCCGGCTAAAAAAAATCCCTCAATCAATTAAAATCTAATTAATAATCCCATTTCTCTTTATAATCAATCATATAATAAAAAATTGTCATAATATATATATATATACTTTATTTCTATTATAGATTTTAAATTTAATATCTATATATATATTTATTTTATTATAAATTATTATATATAAATGTTATATAATAAAATAAATGATTGAAAATATATAATATTTTAGAAATTGAGGTATTAAAATTCAACAATATAATATATTATATATAATATATATAAATATTATATATTTATATATTATATATAATATATATATATAATATATATATATATAACTAATGCACCGGAATTAGAAATGAAAATGACAATTATTATGATCACGTTCCAGGGAAATGAAGTAGATCTTGTTAAAGTTGTTTAAAGGATTCTAATCTGAATTCTGGGGCTAAGTCAATTATTATTTATGTACGGGAACCACAGTATAAATAATTATTTACACTGTGATTCAAATATAATATATTCATTTATGCTATGCCGGAACCTAGAAGTAAAATGACGTCATATTGAGGTCACATCACGTGATTCGTGGAAGAACAGCCTTGTTAATTATGATTTTGTAGCCTTTCTCACTATAACTGCTTCTCTACAGATGTAATAACTGAATGCGGATTTTTGTTTGTGTGAAAAATAACTGTTAGCATATTTGAAGCATATAATAATGTATATTAGTGAGAAATAAAGAGGAATGGGGCATTTTGAAGTATTAAAAAGGATAAAATAAACCACACATTAGAAGATTGTTTATTTACACGATTCAATATGCAAATATTTATATTGAAGATATGCAAATAATCCTCTTTCTCTTTTGAATTATATATATATAAATAAATAAAATATATATATAATAATATATATAGTAATTAATATATATCTATATTATTTATTTATATTATAGTTTATTTTATACACTAATAAATAATATTATTTTCTATTATAAATATTTTTTTCTGTATGAATATATACATTAATATTATCTATACTTGCATATATAGAAAACTATTAACTAAACAAAATTTTCACATATTATTTATATACATTCATTGAAGATTACGGTATTTTCATTTTGATTTATTTGTAACAAATATTAAAAATAAAAATATCGTATAATATTTTACATACATTTATAAGAGAAAACAGTAAATTAATAGTTTATTGTTATATTGTTATCGTGTTATTATAACTGTATATTTATTCAAATTTTGCATAGGGTATATATTTCACTCACTCTCATAACAATGGCAAAAGGTACTGAATTATTTACTGAAAGCTTAAAAGAGCACAGCAAATATAACATAAATTACTTCACTCAGCTCACAAAATACCTATATATATATAAATTACCATAAACCATAATATGTAAAAATTCATTTGGAAATTTTGTTTATAAATAAATTCAACATAGATCCGACCTAAAGCCTCACTCAAATAGCCCATAATATTTTTTTAAGTCACTCAGGTTCATTTTAGTCGAAAAAGACTATGTACTCACGATTATTTTTAAATATAATTGACTATTAATTTTGATCTAAATATATATACTTGAATAATAATATATATTTACTCAAAAAATTATTCCTTTTCCATCTCACGTGAATATATATATATATAGGTAATTGTTTGGAAGTCACGGGTTGTAATCTCAGTATAGTAAAAGAAAATTGATAACCCGATTCTAATTATTACGCTATATTATATAATGAAACTAAGAAGAGTCACATATTATACTTAACTTAACGAATGATACTGTATAGATTGAAACTCAATCAGCCAATTCTCATCTACCTAATGTCTCAATAGTTTATACATTTTATTTACTTATACGGTTATAATGAGTTTTTTCAACTGCAGCAATACAAATATAGCATTAAATTATTCACAACATTTATATCCATAACTCAGACTTCTAAGAAGTTTCTTATTATGTCACAGTGAAACTTACGTCGTGCGTTACATTTTTGCAGTACTATTTCTAGTGAGTTATTTTACTCCACAGTTTTCATTTTATAAATATATTAATATTGTTAACAAGTTATTTATACTTTTAATTATATATCTCATTAACTAGTGTTATGATATAACATTTCATTGTTCGACAGAATCCATTTTGCATAAGTCTACATATTTACTCTGCATTGTCAGAAACTCCGTCTTCTCTTCAATCTACATTTAAATTCATCTTTTCTGTTTACACTTTATCTGAATAACTTAGTATTTATACTTTACCCCATATACTTAATAGAATATAGGGTTAATACTTATACACATAATATTATTTATTATGTAAAATAGAAAATGACTACTTTTACTATCCTATTTGCAATTATCTATAAATATAATGATGGAATTCAAGTTTACTATACTATATTCTAATTATTTATTGATATGAAATGTACCTATTCTATAATTTCATATCTCCCTAGTACGATCGCAATCGAACATTACACTGCTAAGTACATAAGAAGATTCCGTATCGTTGTATGTATACTGTATACATATTATGAGAGAGGGCCTCACATTGCTTTTACTAAACACAAAATTCAGAATCTGATGAGTACATTTTCGGTGGTACACTCACCATATACTACATCTGTTCTCTCGAGCATTATCATATGCATTACAATTAGATCTCTAATATTAATCGATCAATACTCTATACGAACTACTCTATATAAAGATAATTATAGTACACAACTTAACAAAGAATGTTGATCATATTTTGCTCACTTTATAAAGTATAGAATTTTTATTCTATAGATTTTCTAATTTAGTGAGGGTTATTTTCTGAGGTACGTAGTGAGAAGCTAGTTTATTTACCTATATATATGAGGGTCAACGACTCAGTAATGAATTTGTGCTCAATCACCCTCACCACTCAAAATGCTATACTTATTAGGCTAAACATACACTAGCTATTCGTGACCCTCAGTTTATTTATATGTCAACCGAGCAGACTATACGCTTTTCTATATTCTCATATATACCCTTATTCTATAAGCCCTTTTAGTATTATTATTTAATACACT
>JABUQX010048724.1:5000-25018 GCA_015478945.1 Trachelipus rathkii | reverse complement strand
TAAAATTGTTGACAAATATAAAAATCCTAATGGACCTTAAATAGCAAAAAAGTATCTTGGAACTTACATCACAAACGGATTGTAGGATGGCCTAGAAGAAATATGGGAGTTCTGTTTAGATGCGAGAATTTTTTACTTAGATGTTCGTTACTCAGCTATACAAGAGGTATCCAGGTAGCACTTTTGAGCGTAGTAATACCCCCTCTTGATAGGAGTTCATGCGTGAGAGTGGTAGGTTGTAAAGATAAGAAATTAAATAATATTATCTATGATTAAATTACTATAAATATATAATAATAAATTATTATTTTATATATTTTATATTAATAAACTTACAATATAAATATAATAGTTAATTCTATAAATATATATATTATAATATATATTATATAATATATGTATATAGACGATACGATGCTTGTGTTAATTACAGTTGATGACTGTAAAATTTTCTGTGAAACATAAACAAACGAGGCATTATAAATGAAAAAGAAGTGGGCGAGCAAGATGTAATCTTAATAATAAAAATTGAAAATATATATATACTAATAATAATAATAAATAATAAGTAATAAATCATAAATAATCCAATAATAATAAATATAATAATAATAAAATACACATATAATAATAAAATAATAAATAATATAATACTAATATAATAATAATTATATAATATAAATAATAATATAATAATAATAATATATACATAATGATATTTAATAATATATTTAATTATTATTATATATTATTAGTATCTAGTATTATTTTATTTATAAAAAATAAATTAAATTTTAATTATTATTATTAATATAATTATTTTATTATTATTATTATTATTATTATTATTATTATTATTATTGCTTGGACTGGCGTTAAAGACAGTAGGGAAGATTTAGTGATGTTGTAAGAGTGGAGCGTGAAAAGGGTTTTGTTGAACTTTGTCCTTTCAAAGAAGATTAAAGTCGCGACCGGTGAAGAAAACGATTTCGTAATGTTTCACAATGAGAGAGGCTGCTGCCGCTGAGCCTCAAAAAATCACAATGAGAGGCTGCTGCCGCTGAGCCTCAAAAATAACGAAGGTAAAATCTGTTCTGGAAAATCTTCGCTCTCTCTGACGCCTGATGAAAAAAAAAAATCTCCTTTTTTAGGATTTTTACTTGTTTGTTCTTAGCGATGATTCATACTTTTGATGAAAAAGAGAAAGAAAGAAAAGAGAAAATAAAAGTAAAAATGAAGCCGTGAATAACTGAAGATGATATAATAGGGGAATGAGAAGATAACAGAAGGGAAGAGTGTATATATAACAAAGAGAGGGAGAGTTTAAAGAAGTAAACACAAGACAGACAGACGCAAACACACATAACCACACAACAACAACACACACCAGGCAGGTAGGTAGGAGAGATAGACACAAAGACAGAAGACGAGAAAACGATGTAGAGAGAGAGAAGAGAGAAGAGAGAAGAGAGAAGAGAGGAGAGAGAGAAGAGAGAGAGAAGAAGAGAAGAGAGAGAGGAGGAGAGACGATGAGAGGAGAGGATAGAGGAGAAAGAGAGAACGAGAATGGATACAAATAGTGAAGAAGAATGAGGACCAAATGAAGGAGCCTGAAGTCTGGGGGAATAACAAGAGAGGAAACAAAAAGAGAGAGAAGAAAAAGAAAGAATAAGAAAGAAAGAAAATAAAGAATTGTTTTTAAATTCATTTGATAAAACAGGAATATTTTATCATTATTATAATTTTTTGTCTTCGTATTGAAAAAAATGTCTAATATGATAATATAAAAATATATAATTTAAAAATATGCGGTTAAACTTATCATCTCTCGTCTCTCTCTCTCTCTCTCCTCTCTCTCTTCTCTCTCTTCTCTCTGATTCTTGATTAATATAATCAATATATATATATAATTATATAATAATAATCAAAATAATATAGATATATTATACTTATATATATATAAAGATATAAATGATTATATAATATAATTATTCTATATCTTATATAAAAGTACTTATTATATATATAATGAGAGAACAAAGAAGAGAGAGGAGGAAAGAGAGAAAGAGTGGAAGAGAGAGAGATGAGAGAGAGTGAGAAGAAGAAACGTGTTAGAATATAGTTGTTTTTCGATAGGTATTTATTTTTTAAATTCCTTTTATTGTTAGTCAATTATATATAAATATAAAATATAAATACAGTATATTTAGTAAAAAATATCAAATAATATATCAAAATATAAATAATATTATAAAGATATACAATTTTAAATAATATACTATATATACTTAAATATAATAATATATATAATTAATTATCATTTAATTATTTTTCCCGGATTGGGGATGAGGTGAAAACACGTAGCAGTACACCGGACACGAAAAAGTAGTAAAGAATGAGCAAGTTCAGAACGAAGCTCCCTTTACGTTTTCGATATAAAAGTAGAAAAATCGTCACATTCTCAATAATTACACGCCTGGTGTTTCACGAGCTGCGCACGGGACCATCACTGTGGATTTCGTTATAGTAGGTTTATTCAAACTGGAGCAATAGTCCACAGCATTACCCTCACCCGGTAGGCACTTATTTCGAGCCATATGAACAAACTCACTTTCAATCTTAGGCATCCTTTTGACTCCCAGTCACTTTGCTGCAGTATCCGAGCGGTCGATTCCCAGCGCACTCCTATAATCGCTAGCCAATTGGCTTATACATACATCCTAATATGAGACAAAACATATATTGTACTCTGATTTATTCTCTCATTATTTTTTCTACACACCACACAACTCCTAATGGTTATTCATTATTTTATTCTAATTATTCTAAAATCTGCATCTTTAGATTGTCCATCTAAATACTTTGTACCTTAGATCATCTATAACATCTTATTCGGACATAATTTTATTATCGATTGACACAGTTAAACACATAGCCTCATGCAAAACCTAGCTCGACTCAATGCCCTATCCCTTCACATCTGCAAGGGATTTATTGCTGGCACGTTCCACCCATTAAAACTTAATATTACTTTCTGCAATATCCGTTCCGATTATCTAAATCACATTATCATATATTTATAAGACAGTTGTTCAGAGTTGCATCAACAATACACATATTCACACGCAGGACTTTCATCATGCATTTACATACCTCTTTATATAACTAGTTTAAATTTCATCTTTTAATACACCTGCAAAACCCCTTACAATCCTTTAAACTACTCTCTCCGCTTCAACACAAATAATATCTGATACATAAGCAAGAAACCCTCAACTCCCTTTTATTATCCATCAGTCTAACACTTCCCTGCACCTCCCCAACTCTAATTCATATAAAAAGACTAAATAATAATAACAAAATTAAAAATAACCAAAAGAAATACAACATCCTGCTCATCAGATATTATATTAAACAACTCCAAATTTTTTTGCAATACCATTCAACTTCGGTATATACAAAAATACTTTTGACATTCAGAGATCTACAATATTTACACAGAAGATTATTAATAATATCCTGTATATGCTTTTACATATTTCATAAACTTACAATATAATTCACGTCATTCTTTTCTCAAGTCATAATTGTTTCCAATAAGTAAAAAATTGGATTGACAATTTAGTAATATTCATTATAGGTATCAGTATATATATTAAAAGTCTTCCAGTCCGCTTTCGACCACATCCACCTATATCTTCCCAAGGATCGAAGACTTAATTTGCAAATAGTTCTATACAGTTCTCCTTATCCCCTACCCCTTATATTATAAAAAGAGATTATTATTATGCTCTCTCGCAAGATATCCGAACTATAACTGACAATAAACGCTTTGACATTACATAACTTCAATGTCCATCAGCCATCTGAGCTACATTCTTAATACATTCATATAAGTATTAATCTAGCTATAGAAATTATCTAAGTTCAACTTTCTACTACAATAATAAATATACTACTAAAATACTTTAGAATTAACATCAAACCCACAAAATTCACTATCACCTCTTCATTACTGCAATGTTATGAGATTTCGAAGTGTTCTTCCATAAATGTAAAACAAAACCGAGATACAGAAAGCACAATCTAAGTATATTTATTCTATGGAGATTTCCTTAACTCTCATTCTTAACCTTTACGCTTCCTTCCAGAAAACTTCCTATTCCCTTGTAGTCCCCATTCATCTCTTCCAACTGTTATACCTATATTCTATTTCACTTCCTAGTATGCAACTTTTTATGTTTTTTTCTTCCTATATATAATCGTCCTTATTATAATTCTTATTATAATTCTTTATGAATATTATCTTATGTTCACACGTTTTTTGTGTTTTTTTTTTTACTTTATACCGTTTGCATCAATTTCCACTCAACATTCCCGTTGAGTTCTTAATTATACCTTATCAATACCAAAACTTCTTTTGCTCAACTAAAACAATCGTTTCCTTCCAGTTGTGCGACAAGATCTTTGTTTCCCTGGCATTGATTAAAAAGGCGCTGAAGCTCTAGCTACTGTAACCACACAATGCCTGTAATACCCTACCCACTAGCCAACAATAAGATTATCCCACTAGGCAACCATTCAGATCCAAACTTACTAAAATATCTATCATCACTAATCATAGCCTAGATGAATCCTAACTTGAAATACCAGAGGCACATTAATTTTCCCCAGCAGAACCGGAAGTCAAAGGAGGAACCCCCACTCCTTGCAGAGAAAGCCAAAGTTCCTCCCTGGCTATCAAATAACAGCCACATCAAAGAAGAAAGTGCTCAACACACTCAATTTCAACACTCCATGATAGAGAGAGGGGTGTGTTGGAAAGATCTAAACAAAAGAGGTGCCCGCTGAGACCAAGATGCCCAATTTGTAGTTGGCAGTCTCCAAGCGACAAGCACAGAAGAGTGAAAACCGTACATCTTCCCTGTAATATTGTCCCAGGAGATGAGTGCCAAGGATGCCAAGGAAAGTATTGAGCCCCTCCCTCCAAATAATATTCACCTCCTTGCTAATACAGGAATATCATTCCACCAACTCTAAAGTGAGACATTCGATTCACCGCCGTGGCATAAAAGCCGGATAAGCTGCCAACTCACCCTACAGTCCATCATCATCCTACACATATACACTGCATCTAACGACAACTCCTCTAGTGGCTCTCCACATTCACTACAACCACACCCCTTTCTACAATTAATATTCAAAAATCACTCTTCTCATCCGAACTTGTATTCTAGACAGGAACATTCTACTCTGCCATTTCGATATGGTAAACGCACCTCAACTCTCCACCACTAACCCTCCCCAAACTAAAACTTCTCCAAAATTCAACATTTGTATACAACCACACACATAAAACAATGAAACCTCTTACTTCCAAAGCTATACAAGTCCTATCCACAACCAAATCCGATGACCACATCAGTATTCCCTGTCTCCCACAAAGACACCTTTCCAACAAGGACATATTCAAAAACACTTTTCCTAACCACGACATTGTATTTCAGGAACGCCGAATACCCGCCTACTATATGTTTTCGATACCCACAAAACAGAACGGTAATAACTATCAATAAATTCCAAGCACTCTTTATCAGGAAAACCGGAAAAGCACCTTGACTATTATCTTTCAAAAGTATAACAGCTAATACAAATGCCGAACAGAACGCCTACCTTGGTTAACCTTGAATTTCTTTCAAACAGAATTTTCATAAAATCTACTCATTGTTACACGACTTTGTATATACCTTCAGGAGCGAATTCGCCCATATTAATATGTTCGACAACCACAAAAATCGCAAAAACCGCATTCTAAAAATTTCAAACATCCTTCCTGACCCAAAAACAAGTAAAGTTAAAGATATCGGGCACTGTTACTCCCAAAGTATCCACACAGCTATTTACATAATGCCACGAAGGAAACCGCACTAGTGTTCCTCACACAAAGAAACCTCTCTAAAAATATCAAAATGCACATCTTCTGCGACTTGTATTTCAGGAGGAAAAGCCATTTATAAACCTGTACGCCAACGCAACAACCAAATCCCCAGTAAAACCTCTAGCAGATTCAACATTTTGATAATAAATTTAGAGACACGCTGTAAGCTTCCCACTCGGGGCTGTCAGCTTCTATCTATCTCGTCACAAAACAGTATATACAGCTATACCCCTACACAAATGTCGCCCACATTACGACCGCCCCACCCACCCTCTTGTCCCCCACCCTACTCCCACCCTCCTCCTGCCCCGCTTCTCTCCCAACACACAGAAAACCCGTTTTCCACTAAACCACCACAATACTCAAACAACATGCACTCTTATTTGACCCCGACTGTGTTAATTGTCAGGAGTAATACACGCAAACATATTATATGTGTGCCGACACTACACTCCACAACAATCCGCAACACGGGACAAAATTTTACAAATTTCAAACATTTTGACAAAATACCAACTTAAGAACCTGCTGTACCTTCCTCGCGGCACTACAACATATCCCTCCCAACATGAACATTACTCAGCACAATAGTATATCGGAAAACAGCCTCACTAACCACACAAACTCCAGCATGCACAATCAATATATAAAAGAAAGTATTGTGAAAAATATATATGACTCCCAACACAACATAACCTTTCAAAAAAATATCAAAATCACTTTTCTACGACTTGGATTTCAGGGGAAATAGCCATTTATATGTTTGTGAACCACAAAATCCAAAAATTTCCAAATTCCAACATTTTGACAAAAATAATTTAAGAATAACCTGTACTCCAAAAGTATAACAGCTATTACAAATCCGAGACACCCTAGTGTTCCTCACACAAAAAACCTTTCCTAAAAATCAAAATCCCTTTTCTACGACTATGTACATTCAAGGAGTAAAATAGCCATTTATACTGTCGAACCCACAAAATCCAAAAATTTCAAATTCAACATTTTGACAAAAAATAAATTAAGAACCTGTTAATCCAAAAAGTATAACAGCTAGTACAAATCCGAAGACACCATATATCCTCACCCAAAACCTTTCAAACAAATTAAAATCCCTTTTCTACGACTTGTATTTCAGGAGGCAAATACCATTTATATGTTCGAACCACCCTGACCACGACACATACCACTCCGCAGCCCACTGTCCCAAATCCACAACGAACGGGAAACGATCCCTATATGCGCTACAGCGGCTATGTCGCTGGTCATATATGTAGGTGCGGCTATTTTTTATATATATAAAATATATATAATAATAATAATATAATAATATAAGTATATAATAAAAAAATATATAAAGTTTAAATAAACAAAAAATTAACCAAACATAAAAAAAATGAAAAAAAGGTATTACTAAAACATATAATTTAAAAAAATGTATATATTGTTTACCTTTTAAATAAAATTATATTAAAATAATAACATATATATATTTTTAATAGAAAAAATAATTTAAAGGTTTTCCCTTACGAACATACTCAATTCTTTTCAAAATAAATATCTATAAGATAATATTATAATCTAATATATATATATAATAATATAATAATAATATATAATATATATAATAAAAAATTAATATATGATAATAAATAAATATTTAATATAAATAAATAAATAATATAATAAATATATATACGTTTTTGTTTTTTGTTTAGTTCTTAGTGGTTGCACTAATATTCACCATATTTGTAGAGTAGACAATCCAAAATGGAGCGTAAATCCCAACATCTCCTATTACTCTGTTTCTTAAAATGTGGTAAATCAAATGAAATTTTTGTGGAAATAATATGAATTGGGTTCATCTTTAACTTTATTATATAGAAGGTTTATATATCGTAATGTTTGATATGGGTACAGAGTGAAGGACGACCTGGGGTGTTAAAAAAGTGTTCGAAACCATCTCATCAAAGGTAAGGAAGTACGAAAAGACAAAAGAAACAACGTCTATGGATAGCAACAGCATAAGAGATGACGCAATGATCATAGCAGAAAGGGGATGGGCATAAGAAAAGGAAGAAGAAGGAGAAAGAAGAAAAGAAGAAAAGAAGAAGAAGAAAAAAAGAGAAAAGAAGAAAAAAGAAGAAGAAAAAAGAAGAAAAAAGAAAAAAGGAGAAGAAGAAGAAAGAAGAAAAGAAAAGAAAAGAAGAAGAACGAAGAAGAAGAAGAAGAAAAAAGAAAAAAGAAAAGAAAGAAAAGAGAAGAACAGAAGAGAAAGAAGAAGAAGAAAGAAAAAGAAGAAAGAAAAAAAGAAGAAGAAAAATGAAAGAAGAATAAGAAAAAAAGAGAAGGGAAGAAAAGAAGAATGAGAAGAAGAAAATAAGAAAAAAAAGACAAAGAAAAGAGAAGAAGAAAAAAGAAAAAAAACGAAAGATGATTGAATGTTCCAGATATCTTAATAGATGAAAGGTTAAGTAAAATAGAAAGATAAGGTCTGTTTAGCATCAACAATATCCCATATCCTCTTTCCAGTAGATACTGAAAAATCAGATACTGTATCAAATAAAAAAAAGGACCTCAAGTCCAATACATGCATGAATATACAACATAAGAGCTCTGTCAGTCAAAAACCTGATCGGGAGATACGACATTGAATTAAGAAAGAAAAACAAACACATTGATTCCTGCGTGCAAGTTAACTCGAAGGTACTCAATTGGATAGACTGCCTATAAAACATTAACTTCTCGAAGCAAGTTTTGAAGATTTCTAGCTTGAATGGTGTATGGTGAAAATTGTCATGTGAGAAAATAGCAAAAAGGTTGGTGCCTAGAGTAAGTGTTATGGAGTTATTTTCAAAGCCCTAAAGGTTCACTATTTTAACTATAAATATTAACATTAAATAAAAATCATATTTACCTTTCCAAAATCTGAAGTTTTCATCAGATCCGCAAGAGACTTGATGTAACGAGCCGATTACCCAAAGGCATTGACTTCAAAAAGTTGGCAAACCTGTCTATCACTCGAGCACAAGTCAATAGAAAAGTCTTGCGCCAAAGACACTCAAAATGTTGCATTTCCATCGTCTCAATGCGGGTTGGCAAACATAAATGAATAGTATTATCCTCCGATTGACATAAAAATCCAATACTCGTAAGGGGAATATTTCATAACCGTAACATGTCACAAAACATGTTATGTCAATCACAATCTCCAGATGATATCCCATCGAGATAGCTTCTCCCAAACTTTATACACAATAAGCGTGCAAGCAGCTGGAAAATCGGTTTTCCTTTCTTGAAATTCTCGTCCGAAAGAAGTCCTAAAACATGAAAATCATGAAACAAGAGTTCTCTCCATTTTGAATTAAAGTAAATGTTCCAAATACTGTTCCCATCAGGACATCGCTTCGCCAAACACATATAATTGGAGAAGCACTGTTTCGGGCTCAAGTCCACAAAACGAATGATTTAAAGAAAGAGAAAACATGTCTACTCCTCCTGCCTCTTCAAATAAAAGAAATTTTTCATCAAAATTAAATCATGGGTTTACTTCACAATTTCAGTAAATTCCTTCGTATGGGGTTTCAACAGGGAGTAGCATGAATTAAGTCCCAAAAACGTCCACAACTTCATACAGATAAAAACTTATCTGAATCAGGTATGAATGGCAAACATTGTAATGTTCTTGGATAATTTTATAAATATTTAAGATAAAATAATAATAATATATATATATATATATAAATTAATAATGAATATATATAAATAAATATATAGTAATTATATAAATAATACGTGTATATCCAACTCATTCTCCAGACAAATCTTACAGACATTTATCACAATATATAAGCAGGCTGGGTCAAGTAAGTTTTAGCAAGTACAATACACAAGTACAAAGTACTCTAGAATTGTTATTACAATACAAATACAAACTAAAATTGTTCAATGTACAATAACATGTATCAAGTACAAATACAATAAGTACTTATGAAACCTCATATATAATAATATATATATATAATAATAAAATATAATATATATAAAATAAAAAAAATAATATATATTATAATATAAAAATAAATATAATATATCTATATAACTAACTCACACTCCTCAAAACCAAGACTGGGAGTAAAGGGGTGCAGTAAAACATGCACCCGGAAAACACAGAAGTAGTAGAAAGTAAGCAGTAGAAAAGAAACCACGCCTTTTCACCTCTCAAGCCTTATGAAAACTCGTAGCAGCAGAAATCTAACTAGAATTTCACGGGACAGCGATGACCCTCACTGGTATCTCGTCAATTGAGTTAACCCTTTGCCAGGTGCTAATAAAACCATCCCCAAAAACCCGCCATTCATCTAACACCTTTCTTCCTCCGACTGCCAAACCACATTCTCCCAGGCATTCCTACTCACTCACCACTTCTCGTCTCCCATCAGTCGATCCCATCACATTCACCCACTAACATCCGTTTAACCAAACCGACATATATCACCATCCTTTACACATACCAAACCATCCAAGTCTTTTATTATTCCTCTTACTCCCCTCATACACGCAACTTAATATGTTTATTCCTCATGTCATCAATTCTTCTCACACCTAACACCCCACTAAAGATTGTCATCAAAACACATTTTCTAGAGCTATACCTCACAGACATAGCACTACTAACAAACAAAGGAAACAACGTACCTCATGAAACCCTAGCGCCTCAGACTAGGCCCTTATCCACCAAGGATAATGCACAACCACCTTCCTGCATTTCACAACGTCACAAAACTTGCATCAACCGTCCTTCCTCCAAATATATCCTAATATAAACAGACACTTCTACTGCTCACACCATCTAATAATTTCAACCGAGGATGTCCTCACTCAACATAACCTTACCTTATCCACGTTTACTTCAAACCCCTTTTACACACCCTACAAAATCTCTCACAAACCTCTACAAACTTCTTAGAATTCGCCCACACAAAACCAATATCTCCAAAGTAGGTAGGAACCTCCCTTTCCTCCCACATGCAACACCATCCCTGCACCACCTTACTTTATAACTCCATCCATAACAAATTGAATAACAAGAACATAACACATCTCGGCCACCCGCATTAAAAAACCAATACTTCGGACTTATATCTATACCAGCTCTTACGTAAACCTACTTTGATTCCATTGAAATCAACAGCAACCATATATACAACACCGCCTAGAGCCCCTTTCGCAAGCTACGCAAAATAGTAAATATGTGGAATTTAGGCATTTATCCCTCCCCTCATTTTCCCAATCATTTCTTCAATGTAAAATTGAATCACAAATACTCTGCCATCAAGCACCTTGTTCTTCCGCAACAGTCCTCAGTCACAGCGCACCTATTGACAACAATAAGAAATAGATCTTTCCTACAGCACACTCAATAAAACTAATTCCCCTATAACCTACAGACTACCCCCTTACCTTATATAATTAAGTACTACTATTATGCCTCCCCATCCTTGGAACTATACTCCATAAACCTTGTTACACAGATTCAAACCAACATCACAACCGCTAAAATAATAAAAAAAAATAATATATAATATTAAATATAATATAAATATATAAAAATATAATATAATAAAATATATAATATATATCATATAAATATAAAAAATAAATATAAAAAGATAACAATTAATAATAAGTAAAAAATATAATATAAAAAAAATACATAACTGATATCGTAATGGAAATTGTATAGAGTGCAAAGGGTCACGCCATTTTATAAAAATCACCAGAATAAAAATAAAAATAAAAAAAGAATACAAGAAAACGAAAATGTCGCTTCTCTTTAAAAAGACAGAGCTACCACTTTAAAATCCAAGAATGTTATAATTTTTAATTCACAGGATACTCTAAAAAAAATAATAAGCAAGAAACAAAAAAAGAAAATGTAAAATCTAGGAAAAAAAGTTAGAGCCCAAGTAAAAATTTCCCATAGCTTCTTAATAAAAAATATAGCCCTCCTCGTAAGGGCCACCCAATTCACGATATAATTTTGTTAAGAAACAAGACTCTTTGTGAATACTAACAAAACTTATATAACCTGAACTAAGGCTGAATGAGACCTAACCGGAAAGACCAAAATCAAAAATGTCATGCAGTTCTTCATATATTTCTGTCATTTCAAAAATCGGGGTGACACCTCGCACACAATATGAAATTTATTTAGAATAACATATATAAAAATATAATAATCAATACGTAAAAAATGATAAAAAAAAATTAGCTGGTGGAGCAACCAAAGCGTCCTCTTCTCCCTTCTACATTACAATCTGGAAAACTTCCATCGTCTGACTATTTCTGTGGCCTATGTTGGGGATAAGTATCGTCATAATAGGTCATTGGTTTGTGGTCAGTGTCAGTTTCAAAACCGTCTCAAAGAAGATAGTTATGTCTCAACTATGCATTGGTCACACTATCATCTACCAACATTACATGTTCCGGAGGTCACCCCCGAGGTATCGCTTTTACTTTTATTTTTTTTATGGATCTCGATCTGTTCACTATCTGGCAGTGGCTCGCCGCCGTCGTCCCATTTTTTTCTGTATTGCCACCGTTTGCTCTGATATAGTTTAGTATATTTTGGATAAATGAGCTTTATATTTCAGACGATATTATGAGACGATATAATAATGTTCCTAAAAAGATATTTGTATTCGGTGAACTTTTAACTATTTAAAATTTTGTTTTCACCTATTAATGATATGGATCAGTATTCTAGGAAGTTTATTTCTAGAGTTTCTATGCTGGCCCAATACAGCTGTTATCACAAATGTGTTGGGGCGTTTCCTCTACACTTATATATATATATATATATATATATGTATATATATACTATATATCGCTTTATATATATATATATATATATATATATATATATATATATATATCATATATTATATATTACGTATATATATATATATATATCCTCATAATTAGTATATATACTATATATATATATATATATATATATATAATGAACCCATATAATTACTATATAATATATATTATAACTATATATTAATATATATATATATATATTATATATATATATATATATATTATATATATATGCACCACTATTTCGGCTTAGTATTCTAGTCAGTAAATATATATATATATATATATATATATATTATATATATATACTAATATATATATATATATATATATTATATATATATATATATAATATATATATTAATATATATATATTTAATATATATATATTATATATATAGTGTATATACAGTATGCATTTTTATAATTTGTTAATTTTTTAAAAAAATAAATAATCATAAGGATGTAGTGCTTTTTTTTTTGTAATTTATTACTTTTATACCTTAAAAGTAACAAAATTTTCAGTGTTGTTTTTTTTTTTTACTATTTTTCAGGTTTTTTAATAATATATATATATATATACTATATTATAATTATATATATATAATATATTATACTAATATATAATACTAATATATATATATTATATTATATATATATAATTATAATAAGTATATACTAATATTATATATATATAATATATATATATATATTCTATATATATATATATAATATTATATAATATATATTATATATATATTATATTATATATTATATATATATATATTATATATATATATTGTTATACGAAGTCTTACTTAATTCTGCAACATAAGAAAAAACATGTTAAACATTTTTCCAAATGAAACTTCACTCTTTTTCATTTCCATTAGTATGCGTCTTTCCTCTTCCATTTTTCTTACAAAGATGGCTCTTCATCATTTGTCTATTTCTCATTTCGCTCTTATGTTGATATTTTGATAATGGAACGGATAAAGATTAAAGAAGGTGTTGCTTATTATCTCTTAAAATGACCCGACTTAAGGTCAAAGCACAGTTAATGGTTAAGCTATTTCATTTTATGGTTGAAATGACTGATGTGTTCTTGAATTTTGCGGTTTGATTAATAGGAAAATACATATATATATTTTTTTATAACCAATTCCCATTGTGTTATTTTTGTTAGTTTAAACATTTTTAATCTTTAAGACTGTGGCATCACTCCACTGTTATTATGATAACTCACTACGAAATGAGTGGTACGTAGGTTGATATTAAACTAACTTTATTTTGTATTAAGGTTCTTAGTCGTTACATAACTTGCAAAAAAACTAAATTTATATTTGTAATATGTTAGAACTTTCAGTGCAAAAAATCTGAATCTTCGCCGTCAGGAAACTGCTGCCCCTTACTTCCCTTGGCGATTAAAATTAATAATCCATCTGGCAAGTGTTAGATAGATCCCCAATCACTATAGTATAATTATTGGTTGAAACTATTGTCTGAATGACCACTGGGGGAGGTTGTGGAATCAATTACAGGTTATAGAAAAATATATACCTAAACTCATTATCATTGTTTTTCGTGACGGTACCATTGTGTTTGGTTGTAACCATTAATTCCTTACACATTTAAATAAAAACATTAAAATCCTCTTGCTGCCTATGTTTTGACACTAAAATCTGACTATTTTTATCATATTGATCGATATTGATTAGTCGGTCTGGTCTTTATTTCTTGATGCTTTCTCTCTCTAATTCTATTACCAAACTTTTAATATTTCATCTTTAGGAAATGGTCAATTACTTAACTATTACCAAATACTATCTTGCTTTCTCGGACTCTTCATGGACTATTTTCTGCAATGAGAAAACATGAATTATAATAAGTTATAGATTTTATGTTATTATGATTTAATATATCTTAAGAGAATCTTTTGCTAGAAAGTGAATTTAACTATATTGGGTTTGAATTTTCTTTATTACTGAGGTTTTACCTCTTTTATCTTTTTTGATGCTCCTGTTATTTAACAAGAACGTTTTTTAATTATCTTTTATTGTTCATATTCTAAAAATCTCATTTACCAAAGAGCATTTTACTGTCTCCATCCAGCGGGATTCGAAACACTGGACTCCGCGTCGCTGAGTTAACAGTAACCGGGCGCTCTATCACTAGGCCATCCACGTCCCCAGAAAAAGAACGCTTCAAGCGTAGCTTTTAAAGCTCCCGGTTTTCTCATCCCATAGCTGCTGAGTACTCAAAGGCCAGCCCCCAAATGATTTTCATAAAATAAATGGAGATTTTAGGTAAAATGGTTTTTTAAATAGGAAATTTTAATCGTAGTTGTAAATTTGACTCAAGACAGTTTAGAAACGATGCCATTGTTGTATTTGTAATCTAGAAACTTATGGAATTATATATAATTTTTTTTTTTGCTGAATGCAAATTGTATTTATTTCAAAAATGTTCGTCTTCTAAATTCTTCTATAGAGTTTAAATTAGAAAAGTTTTTGTTCAGATTTATATTCTTTTTAAAGTGGTATTTTTCAATTCAATTTCAATTTTCAATTTCTGGCAAGAAAATTTAATCTTCTTATTCAACTATTATGTTCTAAATTTGTTTGGCAAACTTTCCACCTAGTGTTCTGCAAAAGCATTTCAGATCTAACAGTATTTTATCTTATTTCAGTGAACTGACACAGACGGAGACACGTTAACATGTAATAATGCTTCAATGTATCTTAATATATATCGCGGAAAGGGATATAAAATTTTCGACTTCTACTACAATTTCTTTTACAATCTTTGCTTAAAATTCTAAAAGCAACTTAAGAAAACGACTGTCTTTCTTATAAACTAATTCAAATCCAACTTTTTTACTAAAATTACAATTTTATTTCCGTACAAGCTTTTGCAAGTTTCCATTTCGCGATAGTATATTATACCTGCAAGGAAATTGTTACGATACTCTTTTATTTCTTTATCCAACCTTTGTTTCCCACTAGATGTGGGGTAGGGAGCGTAACATGACGGAATAGGATAGTAAGTAGAAAGGAGCAATTTGAAGTCAAAAGGGAAAAGCCCTCCGACCCCCTCATTAGCTCGTTACAGTAAAAAAAATTCCCCCTGGGAGATAGGCCCACAACCCTCCCCCCCCCATTCACTTCTATTATGTACCTATCTTCTCGCGTCTATCAAACTCACATTCCTTTACTGACTCAATCCACTTTTTTTTCGGTCTCCCAGCCAGTCGATTCCCAGCACACTCACCATTATACATTCGATTAACCAACCAACTATCATTCCTTCCTCCTTCCTTTCCATATGACCAAACCATTTTAATGCACTCGTTGTTTATTCTCTCAATTTAACTCTCTTTCTTCACATCACAAAACTCTCTAAAACACACGTTCATTCCTC
The DNA here is from genome assembly GCA_015478945.1 of Trachelipus rathkii. Taxonomy (NCBI): domain Eukaryota; kingdom Metazoa; phylum Arthropoda; class Malacostraca; order Isopoda; family Trachelipodidae; genus Trachelipus; species Trachelipus rathkii. Next base: position 8,775 of record JABUQX010048724.1, on the reverse strand, counting down.
ATTTAATAAATTCTTATCACACCTAACATGCCCCTAAGATTATCCATCTGAACATATTGTACCTTAGATCTATACCTATTATTCCATACTATAGTTTCACTACTATACATTAACACAGGTAACAACATACCCTCATGCAAAACCTTAGCTAACTCAAGACTTAGTCCCTTTGCATCCACTAAGGATTTAATTGAACCAGCCACCTTAATATCATTCAGAACTTTCCTACTATCCTCTACATCATCCGTTCCCTTTTCATGTAACATATATCCAAAATGTATAAACTCAGATACTTGTTCCAATTGCTTACCATCCAACATGACTTCATCCCGCGGACTCTCCTCACTCACTACCATAACCTTACTCTATTCTATATTTACTTTCAAACCCCCCCTTTTACACACCCTTACCAATCCTCTCAAACCCCCTTCAGATTTGCCACACAAAACCAAATCATCCCCGTACAATAAGTAGAGCACCCTGCACTATTTTCCATTCTCCATCATTCTAACACCTTCACCCACAACCCCTACCTCTAATTCTTTCATCACCCCATCCATATACAAAGTAAATAACCAAGGAGACATAACACATCCCTGCCTTACTCCACTATTAATATTAAACCAATCACTTTCGGCTCCATTTATTCTTACACACGCTTCACTCGTCATTCGTACTTTTCACTTCATTCAGAAACCTATCACCAACACCATATTTCACTAACATCTGCCGCAAGGCTTCCCTATTAATCTTGTCATTCTCCTGCTGAAAGTTCACATACCCTAGGAGTCCTGGACTTCACCTTATCAAGGATTGTTGCATGTGTGGAACCACCTCAGATATGTGATGCTTTCAAGGGCGAACAGCCGTGGTGGTATGGAGTTTTGAAGGCTCCTCAAAATAGGTCTCATGGTACGTTGTTTAGTGAGATGGAGATAATGTGATCCTTTCAAGAAAGATTGCGAGAAAAAGAAATACCAAGAATATTAAGCACAGGAGCAGGTAAATGAAAGAACTGGGTTTTTGAGTCATTGAAAACAACCATGTTTTATTTGCCCCAACCGGAGATAAGAGAGATCTCAGAGGTCAGTTGCTCCAAGGTCACCTTCCTAGCATTAACTATTTGCAGTTGAGTGGATCGACTTTCAAATTGAAAGGTAGAGTCTTCAGCATAAGAAGGGCTAAGTACTTCGCCAAAATAAAAATGATTAATGAAAAGTATAAAGAGAGTTGGTAGTGGAACATAACCTTGAGGAACACCACTATTAATAGATGTAATACAGGACGACCGGATAGGAAGTCAAAGAGAAGCTTAGAAATCAAACTTTGTGCCAAACTTTATCGAGAGCTTTCGATATGACTAGTACCACAACAATATATAAACCAAGATCCATTTTTTGTTAATAACTTTGATTCCTTCTATTTAATTGTTTTGTTTTTGTTTATCTTTAGACCATATTCCCCATTTATTTGCGGTAATGCTCTTATATTTGCCGCTACGTTAGACAGTTGAATAATATAGTGGACCCAATACTCCTTTTCCTAATTCTACTAATACCTTCCCACTCAATGTTATCTTCTTGCTTACCTAATTAAATTAAAAGTTTTGTCTCCTATGTACTGTCGCTGTGGTATTTATTATCACGTTGACCTTGTATTCTTTTATTTGATATAATTATTATTAGTGTTCTACATACTAAGTCAAAAGCTTTTTTTGAATTAAATTGAAGCAATGTCAATGGCATACATCTCCTAAATGATTTTCCATACAGTATGCAGATTAAACAATTTTCCCTTAATTCTTGTTCCTTCTGTGAAACCTGACTTGTGTTTCCTCTATTTCATGGCGCATTTTGTTATATTTTTTAATTTTGTTTTTAATTGTCTAATGTTATAGGATATATATTTTTGTTTCTGAAGATTTTCATTTTTTTCAATGTTAGTTCCTTTTTGTTACAATTTGTAAACATTTGAAGAGACTCAACACTAGTTAGTAATTTCTTGGATAATTTAATTTTAAATTGAGTTGTTCCAAGTACCTTCTGACAATATCTATTGTTATATCTGTTTTATTCAGTATTTCTGTTATATCCATATATTCTCTCAGTTTCACCGTAAATTGACATCCATCACTTTGTATTGCAAACATTTTGAGAGTATTTATAATTTTGTCTGGTTTATTCGTAGTTGTTATCGAGTTCATTACTTCTATTATCATATCCAAATGTTCTCTCAGTTGCACTGGAAATTGATCACCCTTTATCTGTTGGTTTTATTGTTCAATACTCCTATTATACACCTTCAAGTTAATAATCCATTCCACCTTAATGTTTTCGTGTAATGAATGGTTCTATGCTGAATGTGATGTAGTTAGTAAAATCTGTTTAAGATACTGCCTGACAATAAAAAAAAAAAAAAAAACCTTTTCGGAAAGACAAAACTAAGACGGAAATTTAAAGAACAAAATTAAGATTTAAAAATAAGAAATGCAGATTGTCTAGACAACATGAAGAAAATGAGGAATCTGATAGAAAAATAAAGTGAAAACGGGAAACATTAGTTAAAAGAAGAAACTTTTATTTAATGAAAAGCAGCTTGAAGAGAGCATCAAAGTGGAAATTTTGTAATTGGAAGATAAAATGAAACAGAAGAAGAAAATAATCTTGATATACGATATTGCACAAATAAACTTAGATCAAAAGAGAATAGAAGAAAATAATGGGGAGATACCAAAATTTTAAAGAGGTAGGAGTAGATGAATAGGTACAAGATAAGTCTAGTTTTTTTAATACCTATTATGCACTAGACAGTCTTCACAAATCTCTTTAAGTAAGTTCTTATCTTATATTATTTTTGTGATTCTCAAAACTTTATTCCTTACTGCAGCTACTTTGTAAGAGTTTGCAAATTTTTTATTAACTCCCATTACAGGTTTTTATCCATAAATCTTTTAATTTCTGACCTTTTATTAAAGGTACTCCAATATAATTCTGGTTATCCATCTTTAAACATATTTTAACATCTAACTTCCTTTAACCATGTTCATTTTTTCCTACTTCCATGTTTAAACTCATGATTTTCACAGCTCTTCCTACCAAGATGCGTACCATTTCATTTAATATTAATTCTGTCTTTATTTTAACTTTACCTCCTAAAATGCAGGAAATATTTACTTTACTATCTCTATAATCACTTTCTTAAAATACAAACATCCTCATTTATTTTGATTTTTATTCGCTACTCTTACATCATCAACTTATAACTGTACTAGTTATAATTATCCACATGTTGATTTAGTGTATTACTTTTCTCTTTAATTATCCATTATTCTCATATTCCTTCAATCCAAATTTCTGTATACAGTTTCCTGAAAAATCTTCATAATTCATTTTCACAGTTTTATATTCATATTTTTCCAAACCACAAGCCCCTAGAACAATATTCAATTTTAGGTTATTCAATTTAACCCCGAGTAATAAATTAATTTTTACATATCTTATTTCCTCTTACAGATTCACACTTTTTAGATATTCTCTCATACTTCTCCACTTTTCTAATCTATTTTTGTAAATTTCCCCCTTTCTCTCTCTCTCTCTCTCTTTTTTTTTTTTTTTTATAAATAAACATTGTCCAATTTTTGGTAATTGTTTTTTACTCTACTTTTGTAAGAAGTTCTTGTATCTTGATCATACTTATTAACTTTAAAAGCAGTCTATATTATCTCACCATATTTTTCCCTTCATTCATAATTACCAAAAAGTCAATCCTGTTCCCT
>JABUQX010048724.1:0-2500 GCA_015478945.1 Trachelipus rathkii | reverse complement strand
TTCCTCGGAATTCTGCCTTTCCTCCTTTTATTCATCTAATTGATTCTGTTTGCTAATTCTCCAACTAGAAAAGGCCAATCTCTATTTGGTCTCCTCATTTTCCCTAACTTCGACCCTGGGACGATTTCTGGCATTCTCCTCCTTCTCCTCTCAGGTGTCCTATGCCTTTCCTGTGTTTACATTTGATCGGGTGCATGGACTCCTGAAATCTTTATGAACGTTAGGAAAGGCGGGTGGACTGGATGGGCGTTCCCTTCCCCGATTTTGGAGGGATGTTGCCTCCGTGTGAACCCCTGCCCTTTCTCGTTTCACTATATTTCTCTATGTCTCAAAACTAACCTTATCCCTCAGTGTTGGAAGCGCGCAACCTGTTCCCCTTCATTCTTCAACTATTTTCAATTGCTCCCTCTTTACTTCTAGAATTGCCTCTCGTCTTAATCTTTCCTGATTTGTATTCTCGCTGATCTGATAGATTTCCGGGTGGGGTCGCCGTCAGATCCTTGTGAAATTCAATTTCTTTAAAAATTTTCAACTTGCTACAAATCTCCCTCTTAAAAACACCTTCCCAACTTTCCTATCTCTGTCGACGGTTCTTCTCGTCTCTCCTGTTGACCAATATAAACATCCTTGGCCTTAACAAAACAAAAAAATGTCTTGGAAAACCTCACATCACAAACGGTGCTAGGCGGCCTCAAAAGAAACAGAGTTTCTGTTATAGGACTGCGAGACTTTTTTTCCTCCTTTCAGTTACTCAGTACTCTATACAAGGGCCTCATCCGCCCTTGCATGGAACACTGCTTTCATATCTGGGGGGGGGGGCTCTTGTCTCACCCGACTTTTGGACAGGGCCGAGTCAAAAGCCAAAGGACTTTTTAAACTGTTCTCTACTTTCCATTTCACTTTAATGTCCTAATCTTTGCGGCGCGATGTTGGCTGCTTTAATCTACTTTTCTATAGGTTACCGCAGCGGCATGCTCGAGGGAACTTGTTCGCTCGCCGTGACCACCACCTTTGCGACGCCCTCGTAACACTTTAGGGGTGCTGTGTCTGCGCACGAGTTTTGTGTGATTATTGCTAACTCCAGGCTAGTTCGCTGCGGTGCTTCCTTCTTTTCTGCCACCCTCGGTTCTGTGGAATTCTCTTCCATCTTCTGTTGTTTTCCTGCTGAATTAATCTCCCTCACTTCAAGCTGCGTCTGTGCTCATCTGGTAATTTGCGTTAAGTGTGAACTTCTGAGGCGCTGCAACCTCCCTCTTGATCCTCTGAATAGATTCTTTGCCTGTGGTAGTAGTGGTTGACAACTGTAAAATATATATATATATATAATATATATTATAATAGTATATATATATATATATATATATATTATACTATATATTGATATATATATATATATATATATATTATATAATATATAATATATATAGTTATATACATATATATATTTTTTTTTTGCTGTCTCGTTGTCTTGGCCGCGTTCTAGCCACCTAGGCATTTGCCTAGTGGTTAGAGGCTCTGAATGAGAGGAAGTAACATGATACGTAGAATCAACTAACCTCGCTCTGAGGACACATGGGCGTTGCAGAGGAAGCGCACATGATCAGAAAGCAGCGATCGAAGACTAAATAAAGAGATCAGCGAGCACTGTCCCCAGAGAGAAATATGTTCACCGAACATACGACCCATAGGAGATCGAACACAGGTAGACGACGAGAGAACAAACAGCTAGGCATGAGTCACGACGTAAGACATAGCGACATCGCTTCAGAATCGATACCATAAAGAGCACACGATCAGATGCTGTATAGGACACAGACCGAGCAGCGAGATAAAAGGTGCATAATAGGATTGATGGCGGGGTTTTGTATGGGTATGGTTGTGGCCACCTGGCCAAAGGAATTGAACCCCTTACATGGACGATTTACATAGTGAGGCGTCTCGTGCGTCCCATGAAGCTCTAGGGTTAGATTTTCTGACAGCGATGAGTTCTCACAATAATGGTTTCACAGAGGGTGGCGGTAGGCTGGGCTTTCTTTCGACTTTTGTCTATCTTTCTACTGCTTTGTCTTATTCCGGATGCATGACACGCCACCTGACTCAGTCTTGGGGAAAAGAGGTAGATAAAGAAAGAAAAAAGAAATATATATATATATATATTATATATATATATATACTATATATATTATTATATTATATATATATATATATATATAATATATATATATATATATTATAAATAATATATATGCACAAAACTAATAAGTGAAGTTTTAAATACTTGGGATATTCATGTTTTGGATGAAAAGGAAAGGGAAAGCTTGCTGAATGGCAGTGGTAGGAAGGTGGCTGGCAAATTAAATCCTTGGTGATGTAAAGGGACTAAGTAATTTATAATAGTGAGACTATGGTCTGATAAGAGGTATAGATCTAGGTTACAATGTGTTCAAATGGACAAATCTTAGTTGCGTGTAATTGGGTGTGAGAAAGAAAATGAATTTGT
>JABUQX010048723.1:42500-44579 GCA_015478945.1 Trachelipus rathkii | reverse complement strand
CCGCCCAATTTCTCTCCTCTCCCCAAGCTGGTAACTGCTGAGATGTACTAATATAAAACCAAAATCTCCCTCTCATCACTCCTCCCAAATTCCAACACGGCTTTAAAAGCAACCACTCCACACCTTACAGCTACCTCCCTACCCAACACAATCATTCAATGGCTTCAAACCAACCCCCACCCAATAGATTCCATTCTCACAGGCAATCCGACATCCAATAAAAGCTTTGATCACTTTCCTCAACATTTCATCTTTTCAAAAATTTCGTTTTCCCCTCGAAAACAATGATAAAAATGGCCTTTCTAATTTTCGTCGACTAACAGTTTTGCCAAAGTTCTCCACAAAACCAATCTCTCCCACTCTTATTAAAATTACAAAATGGATGGTCCCACAGTTCGCCATTCTTTCCCCATTCCTCTTCAATCTTCACAGCAGACCTGCCCATACCTACCCACCATTCCACCAAACTAGTCACATACGCAGACGATATTAGCCTCATTCCCCAACATCCAGACTAAATACAGCCACTCTGCACACCCAAGAATACTTACAACATTAGAACATGGTTACCTAATCCAACAAATGACCGCCCCCCCCTTCAAACCTCCATTTACCTCCTAACTAACCGACGCGGCACCAATCCTCATTTCACCCAATAGTTATCTTGAACAACAATCCCTTCCCCCTAAACAAAACCCAAAATATTAGGACTTCCCTATTAACACACACATGACGTTCTCCTTCCACATCGACCAAATCACTCATCAACCAACGGAAACTAACACCCTCCGCAACCCTAACCACACAAGTTCTAGCGACAGGAAACTCACACCCTTATCCACTTACTTAAACAAAACAACTCCTACAACTAAGAAACAAATAATAGGACTATGCTTCCCCGCATTGTTCCACACACTGTCAAAATCAAATTCAAAAAAATTACCAAATTACACAACACCCCTTGAATTATCAGAGGATGCACTAAAACTACCTCATCTAACATCATGACGAGACTTACATTCTTCCTATCTCCATTCACCTGGGAAGATGGTGACTCAATCTACCAGAAACTCTAAATTCCAACCCACCCATTGTCAAAAATCTCTCCAAACCTCCCCGACACAGATTAATCCCCACCCCTCCTCACCAGCCTAAATTCTACAATGACATTTACAATATATTATCCCCCTCCCAATAGGTCATGCTTACACGTATCCACACAAAACTCACTAACACTACCTACAAACGCCCAATAATTAATTTAATTTAAACTACCCCTACCCCTAAATTCCCCTATAGAAGAACACCCAGAAGAGGCCGAAATTGACCCTCGCTCCGGAGCAGGTGCAGTCACCACCCAAACTCATACAATTAATATTAGATTCAAAACCCCACCTGCACAGATGTCACATTTCTCCGGGACGCAATGGACACTTCCCTTCTATCAATCTTCACTTCACTGTTTCATTCTTTCTCTGTCTAACTTTCTGACCTCAGACTTAACCGCTATGCCCAATCTTACATATACTCCACTTGGAAAGCATGGAACACCCTTCCTTCATACATTTTTCAGCCTTCCTCTGATTTGAAGACTTTCAAACACCATGTTATCGGTACATGTCAGTTTTTAAATTGAATTTACTTCCTGTTTTTTTGTTTTTTCCCACCTTTGGCGGAATTTTGCAGGCCTCTTCCTTTTCCACCGAAGGATATATATATATATATATATATATATATATATATATATATATATATATATATATATATATATATATATATATATATATATATATATATATATATATATATATATATATATATATATATATATTTGACAACGTTTCAACACTCGTGTCTCATCTTCAGGTCTAAAAGTGAAAAATAAATATAAGAATATACAAAAGTTAAAATATAATTTCTTGCATTGAAGGAGAAAAAAAAATAATACGAAAATTTAAACATGAAAGGGAATTTTTTTTATAAAATTTGCCTAAAAAAATGAGAAATAATGGCAATATTACAACAGAGATTTTACAAAGGCGGAATTAAATATATATATATATATATATATATATATAT
>JABUQX010048723.1:15000-35000 GCA_015478945.1 Trachelipus rathkii | reverse complement strand
CTTAGGATTTCTTCTATTAAAATTTCCAAATGCAGTATTTTAATTGGTTAATAATTATAAAAGTGTATATATATATATATATATATATATATATATATATATATATATATATATATATATATATATATATATATATATATATATATATATATATATATATATATATATATATATATATATATATATATAATTTAAAAATTTTTGATCTTATAAAAAATTGAAACTGACTTCTAAGTGTATGTAAGTTGGCATTTAGGAACTTTCTACGGCAGTCCTCAATATCCTGAAAAAAAGATCCTAATTAGACAAGCGCCATTTTGTAAATGCATTTTCAAATGTTAACACTAAGTATGCATGTTTACTTACTTGCAAAAGTTGTGATTTTTGTTCGCCATTTTTTGTTATTATACTATTGAAATCTGTTACAAGTTTAATTCCCCCTTTCTGCTGCATCATTTGCGACTTTTAAATTTCGTATTATTTCCTTAACCTTCAGGTAAGATGCAGTGCCTTCCAGGGTTGTGGAGTCGGTTCAAAAAATTTCCGACTCCGACTCCGACTCCGACTCCGACTCCACCCTCTTGAAAATTACCGACTCCGACTCCGACTCCGACTCCACCCTTTTGAAAATTACCGACTCCGACTCCGACTCCGACTCCGACTCCGACTCCGACTCCGACTCCACCCTCTAGAAAATTATCTATGAAAAATTAAATATATATATATATATATATATATATATATAATATAATATATATATATATATATATAAATATATATATATATATATATATATATATATATATATATATATATATATATATATATATATATATATATATATATATATATATATATATATATATATATGTATATATATATATATATATATATATATATATATACTATTTATATATATATATATATATATATATATATATATATATATATATATATATATATATATATATATATATATATATATATATATATATATATATATATATATATATATATATATATATATATATATATATATATATATATATATATGAGTATGTTGTTACCTGTGTTAATATATAATAGTAGTGAGACTATGGTTTGGAATAAGAGGTATAGATCTAAAGTAAAATGGGTTAAGATGGACAATCTTAGGGGCATTCGAAGTGTGAGAAGAATTGATATAATAGAAATAGAACATATTAGAGAATCTGTGAACAATGGGGGTAAATTAGAGAATAAATGAAAGAACGTTGAAATGGTTTCATCATGTGGAAAGGATTTATGATAGTCCGGTTGGTTAAGCCGGATGTACTAGTGGTAGTGTGCTGGGAATCGAACGGCTGGGGAGACCGAGGAAAAAGTGGATTGAATCAGTAAAGAAATGCATGGAGGAGAGAAATGTGAGTTTGGCAGAGGCGAAATGAAAGGTGCATAATAGTGGTGAATGGCGAGGTTTGGTGAAGGGGTATTGTTGTGGCCCACCTGGGCCAAGAGATTAACCCCACATTGACGAGATGCAATAGTGATGGTCCGTCGCTGTCCCGTAAAGCTCTTAAGGTGGTTTTCTGAATGCGACGAGTTCTCACTAAAAGGTATAAAGGGGCGGTAAGGCTGGGCTTTCTTTTCGACTTTCGTCATATTCTTCTACTTCTTTTCTGTTCCTAGTGCATGCTTCGCACCTAACCCCCAGTCTTGGGGAGAGAGAAGGTGGGTGATGATGATGATGATGATGTTGATATATATATATATATATATATATATATATATATATATATATATATATATATATATATATATATATATATATATATATATATATATATATATATATATATATATATGGTAGTAAAAAAAAAATTTCGGATTTTTTTGGATTAACAATATAAATATATATATATATATATATATATATATATATATATATATATATATATATATATATATATATATATATATATATATATATATATATACTTTATTTATATCAATATATATATATATATATATATATATATATATAACTTCAATAAAGGGCAGGGTCCAATATTTGCTTCGAGCTGAGCCCAAAAATTATTTTATTCATATAAAAAATTCTTAATTTTGATATCTTAACAGCAAAATGATTGATAACTTCATTCGTTTATATTGTGAAGCTATGATGAACACTCATTAAAGCCAGTTCTGCTAGATTTTCTTCTCATGTAGAATTGAAAAAGTTTGCTTTGAGCTTTTTCAGAGTAGTGAAATATTGTTTTGGATTTCACATTTTGAGTGAGGTAAATGCTAAAATTCTTAACAATCTAAATATGACTGCACATATCAAATTTATTTCCAAAATTAGCAAAATTTTGGATAGATGTCGATGGAATAAGTAACTTTATAAATATTAGTAAGTATGGATCTTTGATTCGCGAACTTGCTCTCTAACTGGTTTGAAAAATCATCAAGAATATAAATTGTAATTGCCCTATATCTTTTCATTTTAAATTGATTCTCACAAGAGGCATTATAATTTCTTCATTATCAAACAAGTTCTGTTGCAACTTCCAAAATGTTTTGAAAATGTTTCGTTTGATGTTTGTAGAAAACCCTTCTAGAAATAACCCACATTTCCAATATGTTGGTGGTGCTGTCTCACTAATTATGGAGAATGCAATGTAATACATAATGAAAGAGTGTTTGAATAAAGTTAAAGACATAAATAAATAAACTTATAACAAAATTTGCTTTTGCTTAAAGACTTGTAAAGATCTAAGTTTTTTATAAAAGGTTAATATCTTGATCCATTGAAGCTCCTCTTCATTTCATTAGGTCGTAACAATCCATCGAAATTTTCCACCTACCTTGTGTCGCCCATTCGTGAGAGCTTTGTCCATTTTGTGTCTGGGAAATTTTTTTTTTTTTTTTTAAATAGTAGTCGGCCTTGGCAATCTAAAATAGCATATAGTTGCATTCGATGTGCCATAAAATTTTTAATGAGTTGTACTTCACATGAATGTGAACAGTGATGAACATCTAACGCCGCTGGATATTTTCGACAGCTTAAACACCTCTAAAACATTTCTTCATTGCTTTTACACCATCATATCGTTGTCCAATCAGAAAGGTAATATTTATATCAAAGTTCGTAGTATTACCTCAGATAGAGATAAGGAAACAAAGAACCAGTTAGAGACAACATGGACCTATCGAGACTGTCCCAGTCAACTAAATATTTATCAAATACATGCCCATGCAACAAACACAACCTACACCACACCCTAAGGCCTGTCAATTTCCTAAACAAAGGTCAATATAATATATACGCCAACTACTACCAAAAGTAAAATCTTTAGCTAAGGTTCATGCTAACCACAATACAAGCTTTAATAAGTTTATTGTGATACTGTTAGCTACAACATGCGGTTTACTTTAATAACTAACTAAAAACCCGCCACTTTGGCTACGTCAGAATATACTATATATGATGCACAAACAATCCATATACCTATCCAACCCTTTCTTTAATGTTGCAAGTGAGTCACACTCAACAAACTCCTGCGGGAAACCATTCAAAAATTTTAAACACTATTACAGAATGAATCAAGGTTACACGTCTTCCTACATTTCTTATTGTGTCCCCTAGAAAAACTGTCCGTGGTAAATATTTTATAGACTTGTATCATGTTCCCTATGACTGGGAGAATTTGAAGGGGGCATAATGGCATATGCGGACGATCTGGCATGTTGGAGCGAGAGAGAGGAGGCGATTCGAGAGGTGGGTGGAGTTGTTTGTGGAGGGAGTTGGAGGAAGTATGGATGAAGATGAACATACAGAAGACAGAGATATTAACGAGTAACCGGAGGAAATGAGAGGGATGAGAATGATGTGGTGAGAGGAGGAGGTGAGCGGTAAATACCCTGCAATTATCTCGGAGGGTTGTTTTAACAGAAGGAGAGGAAGTGGAGAAGAGATTACGCGAAGAATGGAAAAGTTTGGATTAGTTATGAAAGCGGTATACCCCATGATGAAAGATAGGAACATCGGAATAGAGGTTAAAAAAGTGATTTTTAACAGAGCGGAAACATGGACAACAACGAGAAGAGAGGAGAGTAGAATACAAGCGGCGGAGATGAGGATATTAAGAACTATGATTGGAAAGAGTAAGAGAGACAGAAAAAGAAATGAAGTTATTAGAGAAGATATAGGTGTGAAGAAGATGACACTGAAGATGGATATGGGGAGATTGAGATGGTGGGGACATCTGGAGAGGATGGAGCAGGAGAGAATGCCGAAAAGAAGATGAGAATGGACACCAGAGGGCAGAAGACCAAGGGGAAGACCGAAGAAGAGATGGGCGGAATCGGTGGAGGACTCTCTGGAAAGATGTCAGCTACCAAATATAAGAGCGCTGAAGAGAAGAGGAATAGTGCAGGAGAGGGACGTCTGGAGAAAGATGCTTGCGCGGCTGACAGAAAGAAAAAGAAGCCAGAGGAAGAAAGAAAAAAAAAAAATATATATATATATATATATATATATATATATATATATATATATATATATATATATATATATATATATATATATATATATATATATATATATATATATATATATATATATATATATATATATGGAACAACAGCCACTTCAACTAAGAAATCTTCACCAACTACAAATATGTTTCCTCATTTCTATTAATAAAACATATACTCTTAATTTTCTTTGATTTATACACCTTACTCCCAGTCTTGGGAAAAAAGGAAGATGAAGAAAGAAAGAAAGAATATATATATATATATATATATATATATATATATATATATATATATATATATATATATATATATATATATATATATATATATATATATATATATATATATATATATATATATATATATATATGGAACAACAGCCACTTCAACTAAGAAATCTTCACCAACTACAAATATGTTTCCTCATTTCTATTAATAAAACATATACTCTTAATTTGCTTTGATTAACTATTATTTTTATTATTATTAAAAATTATAATTAAGAGACTTAAGCCATCAAAAAATTTTGATAACAAATAATTTAGGGAAGGGGTCTACGGATTATATATATATATATATATATATATATATATATATATATATATATATATATATATATATTTTTATATATATATATAATATATATATATATATATATATATATATATATATATATATATATATATATATATATATATATATATATATATATATATATATATATATATATATATATATATATATATATATATATATATATAATATATATATATATATATATATATATATATATATATATATATATATATATATATATATATATATATAAACTACTACATTACTTAGTTACATGAACTTACATCTAATATCATCTACTCATTGAATTATTAGTTCTTAAAAATAGAATAGCATCTGCCAGGTTCTCCTTCATTTTTCCTCTTTGGTCTGATTTTATAATGCGAAGAACAGAAAAAGCAGTTCCACGCTAACTTGCGTTGGAGGTAGAGCAGTAACAGCAATTTCAGCTTCTTGTACAATGTTTTGATACTCTTCGAAGTTACATAAAATTTTTCAACTTCTTTCAGTGCAGCAAAGAAATTTTATTTAAAGTTATGGAATATTGTGTACAAGGATTAAGAAGGACCTTGACCTTTTTCTTGAGCCAATCGACGCTTTCGACTAAGCTCTTCAATATCTAGAAGCTTTTCATACTAATCTTCTGAACTTTCTGAAGAATGACTTGAGAAGGTAGTAACGGAGATAGTTGTAGTTTCATCACTTACAATATGTTTAGATGTATCCTTTCCTTCTTGAACTTCCTGCAACCCTTTAATACAAATGGCCACATTGCAAAGTGCAGATTTTGTTTTTTGTTGTTGTTCTTCAGTTAAGCTTACCCTTTAGATTGGATCAATATAAACAACAGCTAGTATAATATCATTGTCAATGAGAGAAATTTCTCTTCGTACTATGGAGTCTTTCTTTCTTCAGCATCTTAAATTTAGATGTTATAAGGTTGAAGGTTGGACCTTCTCGAACTCTTACAATCAAATTGAAAAGCTATGGATTACTGGTTAAATCTCAAGTTTTGTTGTTGTGTGCAGTTCTGATCAGAGATAAATCTAACACTACGGTAGGTGCGATATTCTTGAATCTGTTATTGCTTCAATCTGTTCATTAGGCTCAACTCTATCTTGAAAAGTTACCGACTCACTCCGACTCCGACCTCTTGAAAATTACCGACTCCGACTCCGACTCCGACTCCACCCTCTTCAAAATTACCGACTCCGACTCCGACTCCGACTCCGACTCCACCCTCTTCAAAACTACCGACTCCCCGACTCCGCGACTCCGACTCCGACTCCGACTCCGCAACCCTGGTGCCTTCCCATTTCAATGGATGTAAATTCAAAAAGCCTTCTTTTATGTTGAATCTTTGAATACGTTTATAGAATTTTCAGTTATTAGCTGAGTGAAATAATATCATCAGCATTTCTTATAATCAATTTTTTGGGGATATCTGCAGCATTATCACTATCGAAGTTTTTACTAGATTTCACTAGTTTTTCTGCCATATGAAATTTTATGTCATCGCTCAATTAATTATCAAATTAAGAGAATAAAATACATTCCTCATTCAAGTAGTAGATATGATTCAGAAATTTACTCGCTGAATTATTAGAGATATTTTCATTTGGATAATCAATTGGCAATCTCAGTAAATTTATATCAGTTAGAGGAGCCTTGTCAGGGCAAGAAACTTTGAACCAGTAAGTGCAGTAACACTTTACCATAAAAGTAATTATCTCGAACAATGCGCCAGACTCTTCTGGTTCAAGTGAGAATTGATCACGAAATAAGTTAATTTTTAATGCATAAATTCCATTAGCAATCCATCTCGCTTGATGAAAAATTCCAGGTTTCTTGACATTGCATTGAATCTGGTGTCCCAAGAATAATAAAATTAACAAAAAATTCCTTATAATCATCACGGGGCTACTTTTAAGATAATTTTAAAAGAAAAAAATCTATTACATTTTTAATAATAGCTTCATTTATGGCTGCTTTAATGTCTTGTAATCCATCAGTGAATGATTCTTTTTTAATTTTGGGCCAACTTTTTAAATTTTCTAAATAAGGGAATATCAGGACCAGTTGAAGAGTGAAATGTTTCACCAAACACTGTAGACCAAATCATTTCAGCAATATAATGCCGGCATCCAATAAAAAGTAAGTGTTTGTTCAATTTCGTTTCTATTCGAATGACCCCTCCGTTTATTCTTCCTGTGTTTACTAGTATCGAAAACTAAACTAATGCTTGAGCTATTTCTTTTAAATTCCATTGTTTAATAATGTCTACCACTACAGAACATATTTCCAAGCCTGTGGCTTCTGGAATATGTGGAACTGCTAAAAGTTTTTCCATTCCAATGGTGGATATATTAACAGAAAGGAGTAGTATATTAGAGATATATATATAGTAGTAATAATATGTATTATATATATATTATGACATACTCATATAATTTATATAACATAATAATTAACGAATAGAGAGAGTGAGATAATATATATAACAACACACGCTTCCATGGTATAAAAATTAATGAGATAGATACAAAATATGTATAGAGTGAAAGAAAGACGAATAATGAATAAAATGGAGGATCACTTAATATATGTAGTGAATGAGCTCACTCTGCCTCATGTGGTTTAGTCATACGACAGAGATTTTCTTACCTATTACGAACCTATATATACAGCAGCTTCCTGGTACGACCACATTGAGTAATAGGGCGACACATCTCTCTACAACTCTGAATTACATATTAGAAAGTCACGCATTGAGACCGAGAGATTTAATATTAGTACTTTATTTCGAGTGACTCTGAAGGCAACCACAATTCTTCAAGCGATAGTATATATATTGTTATTGACGCATCGTATATGTCGAAGCGTAAGCGCTTCGAAACATTGGCCCTCCTGAGTAGTTATAACCAATACATAAAAGAGGACAAAGTAATGATATACATCAGGGAGAATTAAGACTCGAGATAAAGAAAATAACGCTATCCTCGCACGTCGAGTGTCTAGTGTCCGCTGAGTCGTGCTCCTTTTGTGAGGAACTAGTGGAGGAACATCTGTACTCCCCAAAATCCAACGTTATTGACTATTTCCTCATGGCTTCAGAAATCCACTCGGTACCGACTTAACAGCTCTAACAAACAGTCCGCTTGAGAGAGACAATAATTAAGATCAGAGATATTATAGAGATCTAAAACTTCCTCCGATTTCTACGAGAGTAGAGTTATATATTACATTCAGAGCATGTTGCTTAAAGCTTATTTGTACACAAATACTAGGTATAGTGACTCTCTCATGATAAAATGCGGTGAGAATACACACTGAACCTTTTGCTAACAATTACATTATGAGAGAGAGTGGATACTGGATCAATATATATCTGAGGACAGCTGAGACTAAATCACTTGTCACAAACGAGTCTTATAAGAAGTGAGTCAAAAAACCAGGTTATATACATTAAAGGAATGAGAGATAATTGCGTGTATAATAGCGCCCCATTTTATTCCCCTTTCTGTTTAAACGTCTTTACAGCTGACAATACACCATCACCCGCACCCAAGGAAGATAATATATATTCCGCAATTCCCTCAGCGTTAAAGAATATAACCTAATGCAGCATTGACATAAATCATTAACCATATACTATAAATAGCACTCTCAGATATTCCATCGAGATAAATCACAAGAATCGCAAAATGCTCAGAGTTACTTCCTAAAGTCGACCTACATATTTTGTCCTAGGATGATATATGATTATCAGTTATTATTCGATGTAAGTTAGAAGATGGTGAAGTTATATGTGTCTTGATAATACGTCTTTTATTGAGTAAGAGATATGTTGTAATGATATACCAGCCTGACGTACATGAGAGTTCAGCGGAAGAAAATGAGAAGAAAGTACAGAGTTAGGGAAGCCAAAAAGTTTAAAAAGTTAATAAAAAGAAAAGACTAGACCACCTTTTAGTCAAAGGAAGAATATAGTGTTACAGGAGAGTGAGGACATACAGAACATGGTGGCACTATAGGGACATATAGGATGCATAATGGACGTTGGCTTTAAAGGTCCCAAGATTGGAATGAAAAATGTAATTAATAAGAGGAGCATGAAATAATAAATTCCCATTATAATAGATGATAATCGAGAACTTAACAGCTCTGCTCTCGCTGCCCTTGGAGCAGGATAGTCATTATATCTGAGAGAGAGGGATCACGAGATTGTACTAACATATTTGACTGTGGTTTGTGAGAGAGTGAGCTCACATGGACTTGTGTGTGAGAGTTAAGTTGAGTTGGCCGATGATCTTCTTAGAGACTTTCCAGAGTTAGAGCTGTTCTCTCATATTAGACTCTACTGTGGTAAATGTATACTTGATTTTGTATTACTCACCATATGATACTAATATGTAAAGGTATATGATATCAGATGGCATGTGTGGTAGTTGATGAGTATTATAATTAGAGGTTTAGTTAGCAATCTTACAGAAAATCTTATACAATAAGTCTAATATTTGAGTAAATAATATAATATAACAAATATATAAGATATGATATAAGGTATATATATATAAAATATAGAGTAAGTAATATATAGTATTAATATGACAATATAATTTGGAGAGAGAGAATATGAGTGAGTATTATATTATATTAGTATAGCTATATATATATATATTATATATATCTATTTATAAGGATGAAATAGATAAAATAAATATAAAGGCCAACCCTGAATTGGTATATATATATAGCCCTACGTTTATATCTGTGACCTAGATTATAATATAATATCGGTTTAATATATTATATATATATTATATATATAGTATTATATTATAGTCACAAGTAGTCGGAGAATAAAGCTATACCCTCGGGCATTAGGTTATAATTATATATAAAAGGCGTATATATATATATATATTATAATTATAGTATTTATAGTTATTTATAGATGTATAATATGAATGTAAATATAGCAACATTTTTCTTGAATTATGAAAATATATTAGGTACTATATCAATACTCACGTATAATATGTGTGTGATATATAGTGAGTATTTAAATTATTATATATAATTTAATGATGGAGTGAGTGCTAGTAGATTACTCAGAGTGAGAGTGAGGCTGTGAGCATCTATAGTTACTTGCTATATTACTCACTGCGCTCCACTAGTTATACACGTAGAGTGTAAGTACTCTATATATGTGAGTTACTTGTGAGATGAAATGAAATATATTTGTATAAGTGAGTGAGCTATAATAGTAGTATAGGTTAGTATATAGATATATATGAGAGTATCATAATAGGTAGCTATGACACTATGTGAGTGGAGAATGGAATAGTATAGAAAATATGTGATATAGGGCTCATTAGCTCACCCTGTTTATTATATATAGTATACGTCACACTAGAGGTGTTGATTGAAGTAGTATTGTGATGGTGAATATGAGTGTGAGAGTGGTGAGCATATGGTATAGTAGTCGTCTACTTCATAGATCATAGTCATACCCCATAAAAATGTAAATGCGTAACAAAAAATATACACAAAAATACTATACAAAAACAAAAAAAAAACAAACAAAACCAAAACAAAAACAAGCACATCACACTAAAGCAAAACTCTCATAAAAATACAACAAAACAAAAAACAAACAAATAAGAGTGCGAAATAAAATATATTGATGAGAAATAATTGAACTCGAAGGAATAAGTGTGGCTATTGAAAACGAAGAACACCAACAGTTCTATGCTTTCTTCTATATTGTATTATAATGTAGAGGTAATCAGCATATATATATGCCTCTCTGTTATTCATTCGAGAGGGAGCTAGATAGAGATTTGCATACGCGAAGGTCGCTCTTCCCAGAGAGAACTTCGATAACGACCCTTATCACCCAACACATCCCCATTAGCCAAAAACACAGGTTTATATTTCCAGGGGAAGCCCTCCCAAAACCTCCGTCCATCTAACCCCCATGATCATCTATTGGTCCTGCCCGCCATATAAAACCCAACATATTTTTGTTATTTGGAGTAGTGAAGACTTAATTGCTTAAAAAAATATTTCAGTTCCGATATTATAGAGTTATATTTTATTATTTCTCTTACAGAGAATCGTTACAATATATATATAATATATTATTATAATATATATTATTAATATATTAATATATTATATATATATATAATATACTATATATATATATATATATATTATATATATAGTGATTTATATATATTAAATATATATATATATATGCAAGGGTGTGTTATAATTAAACTGACGGGTGTTCCAAGAAGGCATAGCAACGAGACCTTACAAGCATAGTAGGTGTCTGAAATTTTAGGGATATGCTAAATGTGGCAATAAAGCGCTCACGAATGATGTCAAATAATAAAAACGTAGTTTCCATAAATGAAGCCTCACTCAAGGTGAAATATATGCGCGACTTGAGAGTACGTTTCAAGCATCAGTATTGTCAGGGATAGAAGGCAGGTAAATAGTTAATTTAATCTATAACATTTCATTTAACTTTAAAGAAACGATCTGATTATCATTGTCATCAGAAGAAAGGTCCATTATCTTGTCTCTGAATCAAAGGACAAATTCAAATAAAGTTATAAACAGACAGTTTTCAAAAAATAAAATTTTATGTTTGAATTTCACTATAATGTTTGCGTTGACTTTTTCGTGGTGAATCTCCGCAAAACATAACAATAAAACATGTCGGAAAAAATTCCTACGGACACGCTAACTAATTTTTTAAATTACTCTCATACACTCCAAACAATGCAAGGTATACTAGGAGAGAATTTGTTCGAGAGGGATACTAAAATTGCACGTTGAACATGGCATTGATATATCTTTCTATGATAAAGAATAACTAAATTTATTTGACTATGATATACAATAAAAACAAAATTACACGGAGGATTAACAACAAATATTAGGGGACACTGGAGCAAAATGTTACAGGCAGGCATCATTAGTAAGCCTGAAACGTTACACTGAAGAAACTATAAGGAAACATAGAAGAATGACAGTCGCTTGGTTCGTGCAGTATGTACATGCACTCTCACCTGGAGGTACAATTAGCTGTTTGAGGGGTCAGATAACCTTGAGCATACATTGAACTCACGCAACTCACCTCGGAGTCGAACATCACAGATTATAAGCATTATGAATTATACACGAAAAATACTAGTGAATAAAAGTGATACGAAGCAAAAACAATACACAAATGTTGGTTTCCTATTTCATCTTTCGCACTCTCGCTCGCACTCACTCACACACCTGTTAATATAGAGTGGTAACTCACATTAAGTTGTGCGATCATAATTGACATTTGGAATACAGTTGATAGCACTGATACACATGCAGGTTATTATTTATATATGAGAAACAGCCACTCTTTTTTCCAGTTCTGAAATTGGGTGACTAAGTTTATATCTTAACTATTTGGGGAGCCAAAAATAGAGAGAAAAGATTTAAGATTGAGAAGAGAATAGTTAGCTGCGTGGTATATATATTCGTGTTCAACTACATGATGATAAGACTCAAAGGAGATTCTGATAGCTAACTTATTACTATTCTCTCATGAACTGGCCTAACAACGTTGTAAATGTCACGTTATTTCTGGTAACAAAGATGCATAATCACATACAAATTATGCAACCCCAAAATTATTACAATTATTTCAGCGCTCTGAGTTTTCCTAAGATAATATCAAACTGACTCCAAATAACCCTCAAGTGTGAGTGTGGGAGCAGAGTCGAATGAACTATGGTAAGTAATATACCCTCGTGTATTATACTCATAAATAAATTAATTGAGAGATTACAAAATTACGTGAGAATAATAAAATAATGAAGTAAATATATAATTGAAATAATAAATTCGAGATGTAAGAGATATGTAATTACTTATATACGAAATAGTTACAGGTTGTAGTTATTTATATATAAATATATTAGTCTCACCACTATAATTTCAGAGTATTTTAATGGTTTACATAGAATTAAATTAATATATAATTAATTATTATAAGAGTATATTGAGACCTCTCATCACTATAGTATTAGTAATATTTATAAATAAACGGAGGCTTTCGTATTCGTTAATGTTACGTATATAGCTGAGATGAAATATAGTTGAGACGATCCATACTATAGTGACGTATGGAGTTTGGCGTCAACTGATGTAAATCTCTGACGATCACATATCTAGAGCGTATGCTACTAAAAGTTATATAATATTTATATATATTTAAATTGTGGTGGAATTATATATATATATATATATATAATTATATAGATTATAGAAAATAATGTAAATTGAGTGATAATTATGGTCATATATTATATATATATAGCGTTGATTAAGGACTCTATATATATATATATATTATATATATATATATGTTAAATATACTTGATATATATATTAACTGTGTATATATAAATATGATAATATATTAGCCTCAGTGTTTATAGAATATAATATTTTATATTATATATATAAATTATTAATTATTAATATAATATATTAGTAATATGTATATATATTATAATTAATAATATATATATATATATATATATATATTAATTATAATATATATATATATAATATATTTAGCGTATGTTGTATAGCAAATAAAGTCATACAAAATATAATCCAGGTATGGGCATTTATTTAGTATTTTGGAATCTGACAATATATGCAAAAAAAGCGTTATGAAACTGGCAACCTGACTGAAAAGTTGTGAGATACCATAGAGCAACGACACAAATTTTATATGTATTGAAATTGTATATACAAATGGATTTTTAAATTGTATATAATTTTGGTTATGTATAGTGAGTAGCAGCTTTGTTCTTCTCATATGAGATAGATATATCTTAGTATTATAAAAATAGTAAGACATTTATAATTGAGTTACACCATAATTAGTTAGTACTTTTTTGGCTTTTTTGCTCAAATCTATAAACAATTTAATATAAGTCTTGAGGTGATACATAATATAAAAGTTTTTATAATATATAACAATCTGCTCTATATATCATATTAGTGATGGTTATTATACTAAATATCTCAAACGAAGAGAAAGTTATACTATTTTTTGTTAGGTATATATATGATATGGTAAAATATCTATTAATATTTATTATTAGATATATATATAAAGAAATAAAGAATTTTATCGCTTCCTGAAATAGAATAAGATGAATTGATTATTTATATTTATTTTATAAGAAGCCACTATTAGTGCAATATATAATTCAACACTCTTATTATGAGTGAGTGTAATGTGAGTATTATTATTTAATTATTTTTTATATAACAATAAATATATTTATTTATTATTATATTGATTATTATTATTATTATTATTATTTTTACTCAATCTCCCATGTAGTAGGTTTCCGCCCTAGTCAGTTTTAGGACCAGCATCTTTTTACTTCCTTTACTGGCCCGAAAGTCTTGATCCTAAGAGCACTTTTTTAAAAAATTCAGCTTCTCGGCATAGTCAATTGGTTTCCCGTTAATGCCAGTCCTTTATAGAGTTATTAATATATAAACTCAGGTGGGTTTCACCCTTTCGGTGGAACTAAGCATCTTCTTCCATTTCGCCTCGAAAAGCTCGATGTTTTTATCACATACTCACCAACAATTCATCGTTCAGCTATCTTAAGAATGCCATAAATGGATTCCACACTGATGATTATTGACAGGCGAGTTTCTTGCTATAGAATAATAAAGTAAGGAACCGTGAGTTGCTAGCCTCTGATCGCCCCCTGAAAACTATGCGTAAAGTAAAATTACTACACAGTACTTTTTACATGGTCCCCGCACCCTGTACCGAAGAAATCCATTTCTTTATCCTTATATTATATAGTGATATTTTATAATTATTAAATATATATATATTCATATATATACCAAAAGAATTTATCTTTTTAATGATTATTATATATTATAAATATAAATATATATATATAATATATATATATATATTAATATATATATATATTAATATATATATATATATATATTAATATATTATCTATTAATACTAAATATATATATATTATAATATATATTGTACCTAAAACTAAACATTATAAAACAACTATAAATAGGCCATAATTAATTATATACTTCTCAGGCAGCTAATATAAAGCTATAGTTCATATTAAGTAATAAAGTTATATTAGGTGAGCTAGTTATTTATACCTCACATAAGCATAAAGTGGATTCAAGTCACGGGCTATATGTTATAAGGGTTTACTTTTTAGTGCGTAGTGAGTGAAGCTTGAAGTATCTAATTTAATTACATCCTGATACCGCTAGCACTCACGTTAAAAGAGAGATAGTTTCTTGAGCGACGTCGTATTATATTAATGGAGGTTTGTCGTAAGGGAGAGCAGGTACTCACTCACGATGATTAGGAGATAGGAGTAAGATAGATCATGATAGATAGATAAGAATAGATAAGGAGGGTGAGGGACGGAGTTGTTAGCATTAGAACTAGACTCAGGAAGTAGAGTGGATGGGGTATAGAGTGTGGTGTATACAATACGAATACAGAGCACACTGATATAGCATAGAGGATAGATAGATATGGGACTCAGGCACTAAGCCATAAAAGACGAGAAATAGGAGTCAGAGTGCAGCGGTTAGAGTAGCCGAGACGTAGATCACGATTATTAGCACTCCATATATATGGAGTGAGATATAGTATCCCTAGCGGCACTCACGCGTGATGAGTATTAGACACCCGATAATAGATATGTTGGCTCAGAGATGAGATGCAGAGATTAAGAATATAAAGATAGATAGATAAATAGATAGAGTAGAAAATAAATCACATAGATCAGGAGTATTGATAGCTCAGATAGAGACTTTACGATAGATAGATAGATAGATACATAGATAGATACTGATAGATAAACTAGATGACAGTATTACTGAGGGAATAGGGCGGAATTATATTGAATATAGATAGCATCAGATAGAATAGAATAGATACGGCAATATATATACAAAGATCGACATAGCTCAATAATATCTCCATTTAAAATGAGTTTTTGGGACTTTTATTTAAGCAACAATGCTAATTCGTACTCTTATTGAAGCAATTATATGACAAGTATTTATGTTGAGCATAAAAACCATACCCACAGAATTTTATAACTACAAACTTTTACATCAATTCATTAAGCACTTTTTTGTTCCTCACACACACAACCATTTTTTATTGTAACGCATGAAGCATACTCTGATTTACTGCTATCTGACCTACCTATATATAGTGGTGGCGACCTTTTGGTACAGAGATAGAGTCGGGGGGGCACAGGGGCTAGGGATTTTAGGGTTACCCTCGCCTAGATTACTATAGTAATTACCTAAGAATAGTTCCTTTCTAGAATAAGGGCAAATGCCTAGCAAGGTGGTAAACTATTTTTGAAAGCTCAACAAAACGTAAACCATACACAAACAGACATATACACACCTATCACACATTACTCAACATAAACAACACACACACACACATTATATATATATATATAATATATATATTATATAGTATTATATATATAGTATATATAATAATATATATACACACACACACACACTTATTCCATTCTGTTCAAGAAAATACATTTAGAGTCTGGTATTTATTAGTTTTTTATTAATTTCTTATATCTAAGTTTTTCGTATTGTCTAAGGTTTTAGTGATAAGTCTACGGATATTGAACAGATGCACTGAATCCTAGGTTGCTTAGTGCTGTAATATTCTGTGAGTGGTAGCTTTAGCAAGTGAGGTGAGGTGCGTGTGAGGTGCAGTGAAGTTGATATTGCGGTCTGGTGCGGCATAACAACTTAAGAGTTCCTTGCATATTATTTGCCTGTTATGGTGCTGATGTAAAATATGTTCTCTCACTCGAGAAACCTTATCGGGACAAACTACATCTCAGGTGTAAATTTAGCGTGTACGTGCTTCTGGTAGTTGTATTGCACGTTCCAATATCACTTATGATCTCACAAAATTTCTAATTGTACTCTGTAGAAACCACTCTCATTAATTACTGGAATTAAGTCTGAACGCGGTTTGGAGAAAAACAAAAAGGACACAAGTGACTAAACGCTAACACGGTTTCTTCTACAGAGTAATAAGAAAAAAAAAACAAGTAATACGATAATAATTTCTACTCAAGAACAGGAACTAACTATTATGAATAAGAACATATTGAAATAATATTACTTTTCCTTAACATGTATTATTACTCTTCGTATTCACTTTTATGAGGTGAATAGTGATAAATATGAAATATATATTATTATTAATATTTTATTATTAATATTTTACTATATTTATAAAAGTTTTAATGAATTATTATATTAATTATTATATCTTATTATTACATACTTCACTATTCACTCTATTATTATTATTATTATAGGATAGTTATTATAAGGTATAGATCTAAAGGTCGAGATCATGAACGAAAAAATACGGGAATTTTCTCATATCACTCCGGATACAAGTTCTGCTGTTATGGAGAGATATTATATCTACTCACCACTAACGACACGCGAAGGGAGAGAGATATTCGATGTACGTTTTTCAGGTATGATAGGAAAAGTAGCGCGAGTATTATTTGACGCGAGTTGATCATTATAACTCACGGCCTCTGTCGAGTGATTTTAAGGGAGATACTTTCCATAATTTTTTGCACATCTTTAAACTCATATAAGAGTGAGCTTTACTAGGGCTATTAGGTATTATCACTAGTATAAAATCATAATCGTTATAATGGTTTATGTATAAATTATGATTCTGTTAGTGTATAATATATATTATAAAAACTATTATAATTAACTTTGGTGTACTTTATTAATATATAAAACATGAAAAAATAAAATTAACTACTAAATATATATAAGGTAATAGTAGTAGTTAGTATTACAGTAGTTATATATATAATAACTTATATTAGGGATATATATTATATTTACTTAATATAATAAACCCATATATTCCATATAAGTCTCTAATAAAATAGTAACAAATATTATTGTCCTCTTCTTATATATATACAATTATATATAATATATTTAGTTATGGAATAAGAATAAAAAAAAAAAGAAGTTCTATGCGGAACAAATCGTTTTATATCATTGAAAATAAAATTTTATTTAAAGGTAATTCTTTAAAATTTGAAATAATAATATTAGTTTCAGAGAGTATGTGCTAACCAACCTCGAAGAACACTTTGAAGGAGATTCGTCACATAATACTAACATAACAACTATTTCACAACAATAACTAACTAATACAACACACGCACTCACGCACACAAATAAAACCGATGCTTAATAATAATAATAACTAAAAGTGGCAGTGATCATGACATGCTCTCATGCAATCATAATAATGCACACCAAGATCGCAAACATACACACACAATCACACACACACACACAACACACTCACACACACACACACAACACAACTCCAAACAACATCAATAAACATCACACCAAATAATAATATAATAATCTATAATAATAATAATAATCAAGGAGAGCATTGATAAACTTAGACCAAAATCGAATCTTGATAAGTTCCATATTCACGTTGTAGAAAATATCTAGTGTTGGCACGCAAGGAGAACACCGTATATTGCACAAAACGTTTGTATACGTAATACACTCTAATAAATTTGTATCTCGCTATACATCATACAAAATAGTCTGACACTAAATTGAAAATATAACGAGCTCAACTTTTTTTTCTCGATGAATCAGTTTCGAGACGAAACATTCAGAATAAGCCTCAGATGTTTGATCTTTTTATAATTTATTTTTTGCCTGCTTACTGTAGTATAACATCATTATACTTCATACTCAAGTCTATAGATAGATTAAAGAATAATATGCTAGTAAAGGATAGATGAGATTAAGTATTTATTAGATAGCATTAGATAGATAGATAGATAGATAGATAGATAGATGAGATTAAGATAGATAGATAGATAGATAGATAGATAGATAGATAAAGAATCAGATAATTATTGTACGGGTAGGAGGATTGTTCTTCAATTGTCTATTAGTCCTTAAATCCTCTTCGCATATCTTACAAATAAGTACAATACAAAATAATATTACATTAAAGACATAATTTTTTATGAAGAAGAATATGAATAAGAATATGATGAACTATTGATGGGAAGGATTTTATGCTTATTGAAATATGAATTATTGTCAACGCAGTAAGGAAATAATAGATAGATTTGTATTCAGAACATATACGATAAAATTAAGGTTCATGATAGAATGGTTGCAAAGTGCCAAAGATATGGATACTGTATTGTGAATAGAATGGAATAGAGTGTAATTAGAATGGAATAGATGGATAGAATAGATAGACTAGATAGATTAGATATGAATAGATTATGTGATAGTATTATGTGGCATTTAGATAGATAAGATAGATAAGATAATAGATAGATAGATTAAGATAGTAGATAAATTAGATAGATAGATATGATAGATAGTATAGATAGAATAGTAGAGACCAATAAGATAGATTAGATAGATAGATAGATTATTTTATTATTAATTATATAATATATTGAAATTTTTATATAATTTTTATTTTTTTCTTTTGCATTTTTTTCTTTTTTGAAACCTGAAAAAGATCTTATTATCGATATTACGTAAGAATATCGTAAGAAAATATCGTATATTACGTAACTTAATCAATTTTATATATAAAAAAATTATCATTTAGTGTTACCATTATTTTTTTATCTTATAATATTTTTATTTTTAATGTATTTACTTAATTTGTGTTATATATATATGTTAAAAAATTAATAAATTAATTT
>JABUQX010048723.1:5000-10000 GCA_015478945.1 Trachelipus rathkii | reverse complement strand
TTCAAATTTATAGTTGTTTAGTTTGATCTTAAAACTAATTTAAAAATTTACTGTCGGTAACACTGTTAATTAACATAAATTTGAATTTTTGAAATTCTAAAACGTATCTATATGGAGAAAGTATTATCCATTAAAGATTGTATTAATTATATTATTATCCATTTATTAATTTTTATTCTCACTTAGATACTAGATTTACTATTGAGACATTCAGATTTCTCACATAGACGTTTAGCGTTTTGTGAATAGCGTTTCCAAGAATGTGCTTTCCAGTCTATTCTGAGATAAAATCCTTAATTATACTATTTGAATTATCTCTATAGCACATGTATTACAAAATTAATAAAATTTATCAAAACGTATAGTTTTTTGCTTATCCTACAATTATTTTTTATGGCTAATGCAATTAAATAATATGAGTGATTCTTATATATTTACCCTATATAGAGCAATTAATATAAATGGGTGATATCGTATATATTTTCTATTGATAGAATGTATAAAATGAGTGATATATCTATATATATTTATATTATCTATAATATTATACGCATAAAAAAGCGACATATCATATATATAATATTTATCAATGTGAATATGATAAAAGAGTTGAAATTTCATATGTATTCTTCTCTCCTAAAATTAAACGTATTTATCGTTTGAAAATTGTATAGCATATTATATATATATAGGTGGGATTATGAATTACTCCAAGAAACTTGGGAGTTGTATTATGGCATCCAATATATAACCTTTTTATAATGCAATAGCAATGACTGATTCAATATATATACTCATTAGTAATATGCAATTACTCTATATAATTTAGATTGCTTGAGCTGACTCCCATATTTTCCATTTGCAATGCACATCTGAGCGCTATAGAATTCATATATTTACCCATATTATCTATCGTGCAATATATATATACCACATATCCCTAATTGGCTGTACTAACAATATATGATATTTTTTAATTAAAGACTTAACGGTGCAATAGTTATTACTAATATTATTATTTTCTTATTTAATGCAATGATTAATTAAATGGTGAATTTATCACTAATTTATATAATGAATATATAATGTAATGTATAATATATTTATCAATATATGCAAATTTAATATGAGACCATTCTACATATAATAAAATAATGAATAAAATAAATAGGGTGATATCTAAATATATTTTTAACAATGATATATATATATATTATATATTATAATATCAATATTATTAATATTATATTACAGTATATATTATATTATTATAATATATTATATTAATTATATACTATATATACTATATATTTATTATATATATAATATAATATTATCATTATAAATTAAACATGTATATATATATATTATATATATATATATATATTATATATAATATATATTTAATATATATTATTATATTATAAATTATATATTTTAATATATAAATATATTATATATATATTACTTATATTAATTATATATATATATATATATATATATATATATTACATATATCATATTAATAATATTAATAATATATAATTATATATATTTATATATATATATATTATATTTATTACATGTAAAATATGTGTAATAAGGAATTCACCTCAATTATATTTTTTCATATTTTATAATATATTTAGATGCTATATATTTTAGAATAGTATTATCATTTAATTGCATATTAGGATAATAATTAATAGAATCATATCATTTATTATGTTTCATTTATAATTATTATAAATAATAGAGTGAATCACCCATTTATTTTCATTGCATATAATATATATAATAACTTCAATACTCATCATGTGCATGGGTAATAATATGTTGACGCCATATCTTCTATTCTATATAATCTTATATTAAGTTGATTTGAAATGAAAT
This sequence comes from Trachelipus rathkii, assembly GCA_015478945.1. Lineage (NCBI taxonomy): Eukaryota > Metazoa > Arthropoda > Malacostraca > Isopoda > Trachelipodidae > Trachelipus > Trachelipus rathkii. The sequence goes on along the minus strand of JABUQX010048723.1, from coordinate 8,107 downwards.
ATGTAAGCAAATTATTTCTATATTGGCAAATGGAAATATATGGTGAGATAAGTCACCATATATATATATATTAATTATATTAGCATATATTTTAATAAATATATATGTTAAATATTTCTATTGCATATTATAATAAATTATATATATAAATCACGCATCTTATATATTTCACATATATAATATGTTGAATTACCATATCATATTGCATTATAGAAATATATAGAACACTCTTTTATATTTCACATTTATGAATAAATATTAATATCATATTGAAATACACCCATTTATATTATGCGTATAGAATAATATTAATAGAATTTTTACTAACTCATTTATATTACTTTCACATAGAAATAATAATATCGAATCACCCATTTTATTAAATTGCTATAGTTAATTATAAGATCACTCTCATTTAATGCATTAGACTTTAAATACTTGGATAAGTCACACGAATACAGTCTGTAAGGTTATATTTTTTTTAACATTTTAATCTTGAGGTTTTTTTGATTCTCATATGTATATTATAAGGATTATCTCCGATTACTGAGAAGTCACTATTACTTGGAAAACGCTAATTTCCACAACGCACGTCTTTGGAAAACGTTCATCAAGTATATTATCTAGTCTAGGAATATTAAATCAATTTAATAATGATAATTAAATACAATCTTATGGATATATTCTTAGAACGTTTGATAATCAAAATCATATAATTTTAGGTAAATTAAAATAATTCCTGGCAATAAATTATTTTAAATTAGAAGTAATAACTTAAACATAAATTTGTATTGATATTTTTATTATATAAAATTATGTCATAATACATTATATTCGTTAGCATTTGTGTAAAGAATATATACTGAGTTCTAACTAATATGGTGTGTTGGTATGATAGATATAGAGCAATTAATATAAGGTAAGAAAAAAGCATGGTGTGAAAACCACAGAGAGCGAATCATAGCATGAAGGTGATGTGATTAGACAAATATAAGAGATTGAGAGGATCAAGAGAGAGAGAGATTTGTGCTGAGAGAAATATATATATATATACAAGCCTGATCTGTTTTAGTCCTTTTGGAGAGAAAGTAGTAAAATTAAGAAATATAATATTTTTCATGAATTTTATAACTGAAGGATTTTATAATGTATACTATTAATAGGTTTAAAGATTATCAGAATGATTTCTACTTTTAAAAGTGTAATTAAAATATAACACTATAACATAAACCTGGATAAACCAAAAAGACAATATATGTTTAGTATAAAAGTTTATAATAAATATAAATTTTATCTAACTGCTCCTTATTATTATCCTTAATTTTTTCTTATATATTGCATATTACCAATACATTATTTTTTAAATATGGTATATAAATATATATTATTATATAATATTAATATATATATAATATATATATTAATTATATAATATATATATATATATATATATATATATAGTATATATAATATAATATATATATATTATATATATATATTTCTATCTATTATATATATAAATATATAATATAGTATATATATACTATAATATATATTATATATTATATATATATATATATATAACTAGTAATTTATATAAATATATAGTTATATTACTTATATATATAATATTTATTATATTTATATTATTATTATATAATACTTAATATATAAATATATATAATATATAAGCTGTATTAATATATAATATTAATTAAGATAATTTAATAATTTTAATGTGTGTTCATATTTTCCGAAGTTACTTTTGAATTTTTTGTTTTATTTTAGAATATATATATATATTTATAAATATTAAAATATAGTATTATTTATATATATATATATATTATAATATATAATATTATATAACTATATATAATATACGGTATATATAATTATATATATATATATATATATACTATATACTATATATATAATATATATTATAATATATATTATATATATATATAGTATAATATATATATATTATATATATATGTATATTATTATATATATTATTATATATATATATATTTTATTATAATATAATTATATATTATATATATATTAATATAATATATTATATATATATATTATTATCTATATATATATTTAATATATGATATTATATATATATATATATATTATATATATATATATATTTTATATATATTACTGGTTATATATATATAAACAATATTATATATATATATATATCTACTTATCTTAATTAACTAATACTTTCAGTGAGTATACTATGATAATGATTTATACCAATAAAATTAAATTAGGACCTATTTATTTCCTGATTTACTCACGACTCTCCGTGATTCAGAGTTTTAAATTTTTTTATTTTAAATAATTTTTTTTATATAAAGTAAATATTTTTTATGATTCAATAATTTATTATGTTATTTTATTTTTTATATGAGGTGTTTTTCAAAAACTATAATATGAGGAATTCCTAATAATAAGTGGTATATACGCGCAAAGATGGCAGACAGTCGGGGTCTCTCTGGCCTTCCGGGGAGCGACACTCACTAAGTGAGTATGGACTTATTTTTATCCCCTCGAGCTATCGGCGTGGGGAGGGTCTCGCGAACCCTCCGCTCTTTGTATTTGGTGTCGCGGGGGGCTTCCTCCGCCTCATCCACTATTATACGTGTAGAGTTAATGGTGAATAATACGATTCACCATATACTCCGACTCAGTGTCCGCCCGTCGCTCTTACGAGTCACCTCAGCCTAATATATATATATATATATTATATATATAATTATATATCAATATATATATATATATTATAATATATAAATTAAACTTAAGTTAATATATATAGTATTATATATATATATATAATTATATAGTATATATATATATATATATTATACTTTATATTATATATATTATATATATATAATATATATAATATATATATAGTTGATATAAACGGTAAACGAACCAGAATGGGATATATATATATATATTATATTAATATATATATATATACCTTATATATATATATATATGCAACATTTATATATATTAATGTGTAGATATATATATGATATTGATTTATTTTCTATAAATTATATTAAGTTAGTATC
>JABUQX010048722.1:7500-27367 GCA_015478945.1 Trachelipus rathkii | reverse complement strand
CATTGTACTTCGTTCCAGTTCGGATTTGGGTGTTTGGCACCGCATCGCGAAACGCTTTCGCGCGTTTTCGTGCGCCGCTTCAATATATATAATACAATTATATAGAAGAAATCCTTATACCTCATGAGCTGGTTGCACGAGAAGTGATTGGAATTTAAAAGATAAAAAGCGAAAAAGGTGAAATGTGGAAGTCAAAGACGTAGTAAAAGAAAAAAAAACAAAATACCGTTTATGGATGAAGACAAGGATAGAGGAAAATAGACAAGCTTATATGTTCTGGCGAGAAATCGAGCAGAAGTTAGTAAAGAGACAAAACATCGACTTGTCATGGGAAAGGATAGGAGGATTGGAGGGGATGACATGAGAGGCACTAAAAACTGAGATATGGAATGGCTAGAGATTAAGAACAAAGATGAACCTAACACAGAAAGTGATATCCGACCAAAGGAGAGAGCCAGTAGTAGATAATGAAAAGGTCGAGGAAATATGGAGAATATTTTGATGATTATTAAATGTGTAGGACGACGAGAATGGAGGAGGATAACCCACAAATGGAAGACCGAGAACAGTATGATTTGGAAGGGATACATGGCGAAGAAGTGAGACAAGCTATAAGAGCCTTAAAGAATGGAAAGAACTCTGGAATCGATGGATTGAATAATGAAATATTCAAAACAGGGGAAGGTATGATGGCATGGATGACAGAATTTATAAATTGTATATGGAGGGAGGAGAACATACCGTCAGATTTGAGAAAAGCAGTGATATGCCCAATACATAAAAAAAGGATAGAAGAGAGTGTCAGAATTACAGATGAATAGAGCTTCTATTGGAAAGGCGCATATAAAATATACAGGGAGGATAATAGAAAGAACTCGGAGAAAATTAGAGGGGAAGATCGGAGTGGCAACATGGATTCAGGGCAAAGAAGTGTAATTGACTTGATATTCTCTTTAAAAATGATAGTGGAAAAGAACATAGAATGAAAGAAGATAGCATATATCGTATTTATAGATCTAGTGAAAGCTTTTGATAGAATACAAAGAGAGAGATTGCTGATAGTGATTTAGGATCCTGCGTATGAAATAAATAAGAAGGTGATAAGGATAATAAGAAATATGTATGAAAACCCACACATGGACATCTTGAAAGGAAATGGAAGGCAAAAAGAGCAAATTGAATAAGGAGAAATAGGAATTACTTCCTGTCCCCTTTAAAAACTTACATTTCCCTTGTCTACTGATAAAGCGAGTATATGTGAGAGGATAGGGAATACACCTTTGTTACGCGGAGGACGCGGCTGTGGTGACAAAGGAACTTGAACTGCAAGCTGCTGTTTCTTGGAATGAAGTTATGATGAGGTGGAGATTGAAAATAAACAGGGAGAAAACGGAGATAATTGCGAAATCAAGACAGGGAGAACACGCGGAGATATGGATAGAGGATATATAGTTGAAACAGGTTAGTAAATTCAAATATCTAGAAGTGATATTTGATGAGAAAGGTTGAATAGATGCAGAATTGAGGGAAAGAATAACGAAATACTCAAGGAATGTGGGAATTATTGTACCCGTTAATGACGCAGAGAGGAGTGCCAGTACAGGTAAAAGCGACAATATATAAAACCATCCTACGACCAATATTACTATACGGGTCGGAATGTTGGGTACTTAATACGATACAGATGAGTAAAATGGAAGCTGCGGAAATGCGAGTGTTGAGATTAATAAGAGGAGTAACGTTAAGAGACAGAGTTATGAGTGAAGCAATAAGAGAAGAGCTAGGAGTCCGCCCAATAATTGAATGTATTTAGAGAAACCAGCTGAGGTGATTTGGACATGTGCGGAGAATGGAGGATTGGAGATACACTCGAAGATTACTTAATTGGGGACCTGTGGGAGTAGACCAGTGGGAAGACCGAAAAAAGATGGAAGGATGCTGTGGAAGAGGCGATGTCCAGGGGAGAAACGATGGAGAATATGGAACGATCAGCACTGTTCGAACATAACATCCCTGGAGGATTTCTGGAGTAGCAACACTTGACAGGTTCTACCTAACAGGATGGATAGTGAGAAAGGTGAGAAAAGAAGATATATATATATATAAAAAAAAAAAAAATATATATATATATATATATATATATATATATATATATATATATATATATATATATATATATATATATATATATATATATATATATATATATATATATATATATATATATATCACATGGTGCCTTACGGATTTTGTACCACACCTTTATTATGACGGCAAAATAAAAAATAAAAAAACGAAAGTAAAAAAAAGACCCACCCAAACTCTTGCCTAACGTAATTCCCTAAGGTGGCCGCAGCCGTGGGCCTTAAAGAGAGGAAGATTGAATACGACAGGAAAAACAGATGAAGGTAAGGAGTCCCGCAAAACAGATGTGGCTGGAAAGAAGGAGAACAACGAACGAGCCTTGAGTTTCCAATATTCACACAATATTCATGTGAGAGCAAGGCACCTCTTTTTACGACGAGGGCGACGCACTGGTGAAGGAATGCGAGAGGTCAATTCCCTCGAGCACCTGTCGTTGAAATACCTATAGAAAAGAGATAGTGCGCCAATGTCACGTCACAGAGAAAGAGGGTCAAGGGAGTCAGAATAGGGCACAGTTTATAGCTCTCTTAGCCTTAGCCTCAACCCTGTCCAAAAGAAGGGTGAAACCGGAACCACCCCAGATGTGAGAACAGCACTCTAAACATGGGCGATTAAGACCCTTATATAACTGGAGTAACTGAGAAGAAGAAAAATATTCACGTTATCTGAACAGAATTCCCAGCTTATTTGAGGCCGACTTAACAACCGAAGTGATATGGGGTCTCCAAGACAATTCGCTATTTATGTTCAGTCCAAGAATGTTTATGTTGTTAACAGGTGAGACGTTAGAACCGTCAAAGGAGATAGCAAAGTTTGGAGGTGTTTTTGAAAGGGAGATGTGAAGAAGTTGAGTTTCTAAAGGGTTGTCTTGACAAGATTACGGTTACCCCACTCAAAAATACTGTCCAGTTCGGCAAGAATTAAATCTGAAAGCGATAGACGAGAGGGAACTCTAGATGCAAAAGAGTGGTCAGATTTGAAATGAGTGAAGAATGAAGAGTTGACTCATCTGTATAAGAGTGAACAAAGTTAGAAGTGCAGCCAAGAACATTGTTGATGAAAGGCAAGAATAAAGTTGGAGATAGAACAGAACCTTAAGGAACGCCATATATATATATATATATATATATATATATATATATATATATATATATATATATATATATATATATATATATATATATATATATATATATATATGTTACTGAAAATCAACATATGTACATTATTTGCATATGCTAGTACAAACCCTATCAAACTAAAGTTTGATTTATAGTTTCAAAAACCCCTTAATAAATATATACTTTGATAGATGCATTTTACTGTCTAGAAATTATCTAAAAATTTATTTCATTTAAAAGAAATATTTATTTCTTATTTAATTAAAAAAGAAAATTAACTTTAATTTCTTTTAGATTAATTTCAAAGGAAAGAATTTATTGTAATTAAAAATTTGGTATACGATTTTTGAAAAAAATTAAAAAATAAAATTATATTTCGTATATTAAAAAGTCCAAAATTAATAATAATAATAATAATAATAATAATAATAATAATAATAATAATAATAATAATAATAATAATAATAATAATAATAATAATAATAATAATAAGTAACTTTTCTTAGTAGAGAAAGGTTTGGAAGTAATAAAAGGGTTTCAGGTCTATTTCCTCATGTGTGTGGCCCTGTGTGATTGGTCCAGTTGTGTGGGTAAGTATTAGCTGGATTGTAGTATGAGATGTGTATGGTAAGGGCGCCTGGACTGGATCGTTCGTCCGGTTATTTCGTTGATTCTTTGTTGTTGCGTGTGTGGAGGTTTTGCTGTGTTGCAGCTGTTGTATAAGTTTTGGAATCACTGAAAGATACGTGCTTGTGAAAGGTTGGGTTTCGTTCGCGCTTAGTCAGAATAGTTATGTGCACGTAAGGTTAGTGTCTAGCTTATAAATGTTTATTTGGTGATTCTCGGTTATCTTTGTTGCTTTGTTTGTGATGTGTGTGGTGTGCTGTCGTGTGTGAGAATGTCGTGTTGCTAGGGCTGGCTTGTGCATAGCCTATTCGCTTCGATTAGTGTATGTATGATGATGATTGGTATTGCTGATGTGTGATTGTGATGTGATTGTAGTAGTTGTGTATTAGTTGTGTGATGTGTGTATGTATTGTTAGTTAGATGTATGTTATGTGTCGTGTTATGTGTGTGATATTTTGTAGGTGTAGTGTCGTTGTCATTATTGTGTTATGTGTGGTTTTGTAGTAGTGGTGTGAGTGAGTTAGTGCTTGTCTGTAGTCGTTTGTACATCATGTGTGTTCTGGTATGTGTAGTACGGGTCGGGGTCCCATCTTGTTTATGTTCGCATTTGTTGGCCCTGTTGCTGTTCTGTCAGGTGTGTCATCAGTGTGATGTTGCCGTGTGATGTGGTCCTGCTCCCTGCATTGTGTGACCAAGTTTTTTCTCTACTTCTTGTTTTACCTCATCTGTCGCTGTTATTTATATTTTTTTGATTATTTTCCTTCCCTGATTACTTATATCATTATCCCGCCGTACGCCCCTTACGCCCCCCCTTCCATATTTGTGGACTCTTTTACGTGTGAATATGGTAGTAAGATCTCGCTACATCCTTGGCGTTCTGTGCCACGTGGTTTACCACGGGGGCGTTTATCTTAACCTGTCCGGCGGTCGAGGATATCGCGGGCTCCTGCCCACACCTTCCCCGGGCGGCGAGGGGTGGTCCGCCCCCTCCCGGAGGGGTGGGGGCGTCCTTATGTTCTTCTTTCCATCTATTTCGGGTTTCCAGCCGAGGGAGTCAGCGACCATACCCGCTCACTATCACTTGTATAGCGGGAGTATATATCACTTCGAGGTTCTTATCAAGATTACGTTATTTGCGTTTTTCCCTTACAACTCACCCCCTTCACGTTCTCGGCTCCGGTCCTACCCTCGTAACTCTCATCCCCTTTATTGTTTTATTTGACATTTTCGACACTGTCGATTAAGACGACCTGGATAATTCCCTTGTTAGGTATATACTTACATACTTACTCAAGAGGTTATCGATATTATATTCTATTATCACATCAACACCACTCTAACTACCTCCCCATCAGCACCTCCACGTAGACACTACACTGATTGGAGGTTGTTCTCACCGATCACCGAGAGAGCATTCTATGTAATTTATTGTTAACAACTTTTTACAGGACAGTTATTTTACTATTACGCTCAATTTTCGGACTATTTTTAATTAATTATGTTATTTAAGGATTCTTCCTACTACTGTTCTACTTATCATAAGTGAGTCACAAAAACAACCACTGTTAAATAAGGAATAGATATATAAAGTCACATGAAAGCAACCAGCGCTTTAGTATATAAGTATAAAAACTAATTCTCTGCATCTCGATGCAACATGTTCTCTTATTATAATTATTCATAATAAATTTGCTATAATTTTATTTTTTTGATATATTCATTTCTCCAGTGGGTCAGTTCAGATATCTGTTATTGTTCAGCTAGAGCATTTCGTTCTCTAGATTACATATCTAGTTATAGATATTGTACTAAGACATCATGCTCTGTACAAAATAGTGAAATCATGTTTAATACTCAATAAGCTTAGTATCTTTTGGAGATAATGTAAACATTCCGATCATTTTCAAGATACTTAACTCATGATGCTTGTGTGATTCTGTTTACAATGTAACAGTTAAAAGAAATTGATTACGACTTCTTCCTTGTCAATCTTGCTTACTTCCTTATTAAACTTTAATAAACTACATATACATCGTTCTATTTACTATAGATTATCTTGTTTACTATTATTTTATGGGTATACTTCATATATTCAATACTTAATAAAATTTAAATTCTCTCTTTATTATTCATATTTATCCAATAAGATCTGATGTGTGATATCGAATGAGAGATACATGAGCTCTTTCTTGGTGATGAGTAGTATGGTGAGATATATATTATGTAAATATATATAATACAGATGATTCTTATATTGGTACTTTAAGTGCAAAATTATTATAGCTATGAGCATTCTCATTCGGTAATATTTCTACTTCTTTTTTCTTATCATTTTATTATTTCTATATATATACATAGTGTGTTTGTTCTTAATTAAGAATGTGATTCCAATAGATCTGTTTATACAGTCCGTTATGGAAGTTTTTTCTATTTAGACAGAGTAATCCCAGTTCTTAGTTTTTATTCTATTTCTCTTTTCAAATTGAATTTGTCTTTTCTCCTTTTATTTATTTTTTTCTATTTCTATTTCATGCTCTCAGTTCTTATTCACTTCTACGATAGAGTCCTTCAATGTCTTCCTACTCATGAGTGCCTGAGGATCTCACCCTATTTCTAGTTCTTGTCATACTGTCGGTTTACTTCTTGCTCTATGGGCTCCTTTGGTTGATGTATAGATCCATTACAATAGTGTAACTTATCGTAACGCAGCTCATATACTCAATAGATCGCAAGCTCCATTCCGCATCATAGTATGATGTAGTGTTTGTGATGTAATTATATTATACATACCGTTTCATCAGTTAGTACCTGTCTATTCCACATACCTCTTTGTTTCTTATCAGGTAGGTTTTAGGTGTTACTTACTTTTTTTTACAGGTTTTATTTTATTACTTTCTTATTATATTTATTATCACTAGTGGTTCTGTAGGTTACTCATCACCTTATCTCTATTTAAAAAATTTTTTTTTATCTACTTTATCCTCTATAACACTTCTTAAATAACTGCTGATTCGCTGATATGAATTAAATGTAAATCAAATAAAATAATTTTCCTAGATTGCAATTATAGAAAAATTATTTGATTTAAATAAATTAAAATCAAATAATCCTTCTAGTTTTGCACTATCTGAAATTGGAAAAAGGTTGCAAATAATGTTATTTATTTTACAATGTCAAACCTGCATGACACTCCAGATTCATAAATCATTTAGAATCCATATTCTTTAACCTTTAAATTTGTTTCAATCTGAATTTTTTTTTCACTCTTCTTAAAAGTTCATAGAATAAGAAGAAATCATAAGATGAACAATAACAAGTTGGTATTAATTCTACTTACTTGCAAAGAAATATTTCAAATGTAATAATAATACCCCATTTGCATCAATTCCTTTTTAACACTTTCAGCTACATAGATAATATTTCATTAATATTATATATTTCTCTTATTTATTATATCTATACTCTAATATATAATCTAGCATACTATTATATATTATATCTATATACGATTAAGTATTCTATATATCTATTTAATAATTCATTAAATATATCTACTAATACTACTAATATATTCATTCTATTCATTTTATTTATATTATTTATTTATATATTATTATAATATAATCTATACTAATATAATATAATTTAATGTTAGTTAATTTTTTCTGGTAAACTTAGATTCAAAGCTTACTTTTGTTACTCGTCACTTTATTTGGAGCTGTATTAGTAAAAATCAAAATCGGTTTGTGCTTTACAGATCTCATTTACTTAGTCATTTCCTTAGTTAATGTTTACTTGATAACCAGTTTAGTATCAGAGTCTTTATGATTTAATGATCAAATTATAGTTTTGCGTAACTGTTAGTACTGAAAAACGTTCGTGTTTATTCTTAGACCCTCTATTACTAGTCACTCATTAATGTATACGATTCTTATATAAAGTCTTGAGAATCTAATTAATCTCCGTCACATAAGTTCAAATTTTTCATGAAAAATCCACTCCTAATCCGAGCTCATATACATTATATAGGACGTAAACATATCATAGTTATACTTATGATCATTCTTTTCTTTAAGAGTATGATTTATCTATTATACTGTTCATTACATATTTTCTTGATATATGACATTAGTATGGTGGATCGAAAGCCAAATCACTATTAATATTCCTAATGTTATTAAGTGATGAATTAATATTAATCGTATATAACATTAGATAAGTAGGTTCTAATCCCCTAGTATAGGTTATAATCGCCAGGTGATGCACAACCATTATTTTATCACATATGCAGCCCCATACAAATGAAATCTATATTACTATCATCCTTTTTCTTATTTTTCTCCTTCCACAGCAATTATAGATTTTCGTTCGTTTGACTTTTAAGTCTGTTACAGTAAGCCATTCATGGCATCGCACGACGCCGCCGATTTACGGTTGGCCATTCATGCGCCATTCCTAGGATCCATGATACATGTTCTCTCTTTGCAGATTAGTTATACGCTATTGAAGATATCTCACACACCATTAATCTCATCATTTTATTAGAATTCAATCACGGTTATACCGCTGTTATATTACACTAGATGGTCATTTTCTTTCGAATTTCAATGGCAACGCATCTTAGGTTAGTGATTGTGATCACATGACATCGATTTACGCGTCTCTCGGATTTGAACAGAATAACACCAACCATCTTTCGAGATGGTCATTAACATTCCTAACTTTACAAACCTGCCCGTCTAGCAGCCTATAAACGAGAATTGTTCAACGCATGTGGTAAGTTCGCGCTGCGCGTATAAGACTCAAGTCTACCGGGAGCCCTCTGAGATCAAGATGGGTAACTTTACGGTTATCCCACTTAGCTTCTTATCATTTCTAGCGAATTCTTGTAGATATTATGTTACAAGATTGATAACGCTCTTAAGTCTCTTTCTACTATATAATTCTCTACGTAGCTTTTAGTCTGGATAGGTTAGTTATTGGCGACCTGAATTGCAGCAGTGTGATATGTCTGAAACACTAATGCAGCGCACTTTCACGTTTTGTCATTCTACTTCTCCTCTGTTAGGACGAGAAAGGGACATTAAGTCTTTCGCACCTAGTTTACTGTACTCGTTCATGCTCGGATCTGCTCTTATCAATTCTCCTTCTCACACCCCCAACACCGATTACCGTAAGCACGCCTTACGCTAGTAGGCAACCCACAGCGAAATTGAATGAACCAGCAGCCGGCTCTCTATCTGCTATAGAAAGATAGCTATCATGAGGATCGGTACTATCCGTTCTGTGTTTAGGACACACTTGGGATGATGCTCGCGTTTAACCATTTACGCCATCTATAGCTTGCGAATATGTTACGGTCACTTGTACAAAGATTCGGTGTTTTTGAGTTACCGTGCCATTCTCTAAAGTCTAATGTCTGATGGTTCAATACCCTACATCGAGTGAGTCAACTTGGCACATCACATAGTATTTGCTAACGTTCAAATCCCTCAATGGCTAAGGACCCTAGCGATCCACTCAAATGGGGACTATGAGTACTATGCATGTCACATCATCTCGACTTAACTTTGCACAGCCATTCCCACTGCTTACCTATTTGCAGCTCGAGTATACCAATACAATCTATTATTCTCACTTAAATACATCTGTACCATTTAACCGACAGGTACTCTGAGCAATAAGACTCTAGGCATTTACAAGTAATTCACTTCTGTCTTCTGCTATGGGCATTTACACTCATAACTAACGGCTCTAAAATCCGCAAGATACAAATATTTATAAACTCATGGCCGTTAGCGCACTCATTTGTTTGTCTAGCTCGCTCCGACGCTATGAATGTCACGTGTCGCAATATGCATCAGCTCGTAAGGCGAACATTAACCGCTCGCATATTTACACATATATACCGTCGTACGGATGGGTGTCGCTGCTTATGATTTCTATCTAAGAATCCGCTTTTCCTCATATCCATCAGTATTAAAACGCCTTAGGGTTTCTATCTCGATTCCCTTTCTCTGTATTCTCTCTGCGTTGCATGCAATTGTGAGGGTTGAAAGTGCACCCTTTGGAAGGTAGTGGTGCTAATCCCAACCCCGTAATAGGGTCTTTTCCCAGGCCACGTTAAATGAGTAAGCCGGTTTTACATTTCTGGGTGTCATTTTTTATTAATTTGGGAAAAATTTGCTTTTTAAACATCTATAGTGGATTCCTTAAGGATAATGCTTAAGGATTATATAATATTATATTATAGTATATCGTCTATATATATATCAATATATATATACGTCTATCTCCCTATCTCTCTCTCTACGGTGCTCGCACGATTTGAAAAACGCTTTAATATCGCGAAAGTTCGTGTTCGTCTAGAGGTATGCTCTACCATCCTCGCTTGGTGGCTGTTATTAGACTGCTCTTGCAGGTATTCGCACAGGTCTGACTACGGACACACCACGTGGCTAATAAGCCTGCTATGATAATCGTGATTAATTGTTAGAGGATTACGTATTACAGAGTGCTTAGTCTCTGCCTATAACTGTCTTTTATCTTGTCTCGCATTTGATCTCTCACCTAATGGTAACTCATAAGCTTATTGGCTTTTTTCTAGTCTTGCTCTTTATAATTAGGGCGCTTCACGATTTTGTGTAGGAACCGCTCGTCTTGTTATAATTGTTGATAGTTATCGATACCTCTTTATCATGCTATATGATCTCCTCTTACAGTCTATAGGCATGTGTGCATCCACTGCTGAATTCCTTCATACTCATATGTTTAACTCTATTCCATATTATCTCTATAATGAATAAGTCCGTTCTTATAGGGAGATCTACTAGATGTCAAGTTATGAGACTGGGTCTTATATTCGCTTGTCTCATACTCTACCGCATGATAATTCGCTTAATATGCTAGATATTACTCATGTGTCGCGTGAGGTGGCGGCCTGGGTGGCTGGCGTTGCATGTGAGACATGTAGTACCTATTATGATTCTTACTATCATATAACTACTCATGACCGCTTTCTACATATAAGTCGTCTTGATATTATCTCGTACTTATTTTGGTACTTACTATTACTAGCTATTAATGTCACTATCAGCACAACCCATATGATACGTCACATCACGTCGTATGAACATATCAACTTAGCTGCACCGGAGTAGCAATTAGAAGTTGATTATTATATCAACCCCATATAAGTTGAATAAACTATTCTTTCTTTATTTCGTATAATGTGGAGTTCTTACTGTTTTATTAAATAGATGGTGTACATTAATTGGATGAGACTCGTCTATTAAGTGGTGGTTGGGACTATAGTCAAATATGTCACTGATCAACATTGGTAACGAAACGATATTGTTTGAAGAATGTCTCATGCTCTTATGCAGACTCCTCATGGATAATAAACCTCTTTAGATATACAGTGTTATATATTCAAATTACTTAGTGATGAATGGCATACACATGAAAAGCAAGGATTTATTAACATGAGCTTATTGTCATGTTAATTTTTTCTGATTATTGCAGCATCGTAATTAACACGAAAATCTATAGCATATAGATATACCGCTCATCATTTTAATTTTGCTTATACATAGTATAACAAGTTCATGTGCGAGCCTACATAAAAGTCATAGTTCATCACTCATCTGATTATTTCTAATTCTACTAAACCATTACAGAATATCATTCCAAGATTCTACATGCTGCACATTGACTAATGATACATAAATAACCTCTACATTCGGCGTGATTTGCAGTCCCGCATATTCTAATTCTATTTATATTCTCTCACGACAATACACGGACGCTTATTATTTAATCGTTCCCGATAGTTATAGAGCAGTACCCCTCTCCACGTAGGCAGTTGGATAACAGATTATGTAACCCATCTAAGCTAAGATCAATCTACTCTCAGGTCGAGTGTCCGCTCGCTTTCTCGGACCTGTATCTTTGACTCGTGTGTAAAATGAAGAATGAAAGATACGTCTTAAGGTGAACACGATTTTATTCAAGCCGTGGCGGGCTCTTGCTTCCCAGTGAGCCTTCCTTCGCAGATCTCAATTAGTACTACTTTATACAAATAATACTGTCTCGTTAACTCCAAGAGGAGGTGGGAATTGTTGAGGTTGGCGAATATAAGCATTGGCGGCTATGGGTGGGCTCGTTATTAAGTGACGGGTGAGAGGTATACTAATTCAGGCATAACTTCGCTCGATGATCGATTGATCACCAAAACTTCCATAATGGGGCCAACGTAGAGAGGCTAAAAGGCTATGAGCGCAGCTAACGCCTGTCTCTGACTGGGCTGTTTTCATGGAGTAGGATTCTGCGCATCTGCTCACCGAGTATTTCGATCTATATAGCCCTGCAGTCCTTTAGCCATTCTTCAAATTCTAAACTTCGCCACACGTTCGTGACGCAATGAGTTAGCTCCATCTGTCAATTCATTCAAAAAAATACTAAAGAAACGCACCCAAGCGAACTACGTTGAATTGTCCGAACTGCTGTACATTTCAATACTGGCCGATCGGTATGTGATTGAACATTTCTTGCCAACCTTAGATCAAGACCGCATGAATACACGAACAGTTCACTCAGTATAGAGGGAGATTACGTCTGTTGGGCTAGTGCATGATAGCGTCTAATGCTCGCTGGCATCATGTAACATTCTCCCGAAGTGCGTTATTGATGTGTCCACATCATACCTCAAGCTCCACATACGATACCTTCATGGGCAGTATAGGTGTCTCAAAAGACACCATGCCCCTGAGATTAGAGCATTCCTCATTGTACTGACAGGAGCCAGATTCGAGCGCTCTTATGGTAAATCTCATCAGTGGCTGATATAAACATGCTTTGTCTCGCCCTTACTTGCGAGCAATCGCAGGGACAATCTCCCTTATGGTCCAGACAGATGGTAGGTACTCTCTGGCATGGAAAATCATCGTACCACGTTTTGCACTGAGGCTATATCGTGAATTGCGCATCAGACTGATATACATTACATAGGATATGAGTTGTGTGCTTCACCTAGCCGGTATAGCAACCTTTTTAAAGTATTTCTTTTTTCCTCCTTTTATACATTCAAGCGTAGGCGGAATATTTATACGATATTGATGTAACGTTGCTTGTCAGATCATTTGCTTTTTAGTACGGTGCGTCGTTTTTCTCGCGAACAACACCTTCTGAATAGTTAATATTGCGTGCTGCTCCTAATAAATATCCCCCGCGATCAATCTCGGATTCAGACGCGATGCGATTCGATCGATCTGCATTGAGGCTTAGCACATCATGCTCGCTAAGTGAACGTCCGCATCTCGAGGCGTTACTATCTATAGTAGCTTATGCACACTGGCGAATCATCAGTGAATTATCCTTTGCAACTACTAAGTGAAAAGCGAAATTGACGTTCATACTGTCTACAGTCTTGCCAGCGCTCTTCACGAGTGGCTTTAGGGCAAAGCAATCCCGAGATACAGAAAGCCAATCCAAGTGAACCTCGAGGCTCTCACAACAGGGCCACGACCGTCATCGAGCTGGAGATGCGAGAAGAAGCGTTCTCCTGTTCTATCGCACTCTCTACGATCTGTCTCTTGGTATGGCCCGCTCAGAGGGCCTTTCACGAACTAACTTGATGTAAAGAAAGCTGTGACGCGCTTCACTTGTGACTATGCGGGAAGTACTATTTTTTATGGCTTATAGTTATCCCCCGAAGGCAGTGTAGCCGTAATCGCGATGGAGGCACGTTCTATCGATGTGGTTGGCAAGAGCCTAGAATGAGTGTTCCTATATACGCACTTCCATGGGCAGTCCAACTGGCTTGTGTGTATTCATGCTGTGCGCCTCTACACATCGCAGTAATGCCATACGCAAGACACATACGGGAAAAGGTACCCCACCCACCACCCACACCGGACCCACACGCAATTGCCGGTAAGTAGATTTAACCCAGCCAGTAGCCGGCTTTGCACACGCATTTGCATTAATTTCATCGATGTATTCATTTAGCAATCTTCTTGCTGTTGCCCCCAATTGGTTTTTTAACTCGCTTACGGCAGACCAACTTGTGCTTTTCCGGCTGGTGTGGTTGGCGCCATTTGTATTTTTTCATAAATTTGATCTATTGTTTTTGTTGGTTTTTTTTTTTTACACACGTTTCTCTTCATTTCTTATGGGTTCTATCCTTTTGGGGGTTCCCGGTGCTACTCCGCTTAGTAATGGCACCTCATTATTATTTAGTTTTAGGGTTTTCCTTTATTTGTTTATTTTGTTTTATCTTACACACACCTCCTCTACGTTTTTTCCCACACCAAGGGCTTTTTGTCTATTTGGGTTTCTGATGGGTTTCACTTGTTATAGTCTTCGTACAAGAAAAAAGAAATTGTTTTTTATAAAGGAAATGAACAGTCAAACTCAGTTTCTCAAAACAGACGCTGAATTTTTGTGAATCAGTAAAAATCAAAATCTATAAACCGTTATGATCTACTTGATGTTTTGCTATTGCATTCTGGATTTATTGGATAAAAGTAATCAGTCTTGTTTATTGAAATGTGTGGTTTTTAATTAGAAGTAATGTGTCTTACTGAGGTTTAAGCTTCAAAAACAACCTGCCCGCTAGACTACAACGCATCCAATCCGTCCCGACAGTCCGTTTATTTGGCTCCTTGCTCCGCGATATATTGATCCCTCATAGTCGGATGTCTCTTTCGGAGTATATTGTTTAACTGATACTTTGATCCGAGTTTTCGATTATTGTATAAGTAAAATTATAAGTATTTTTTGGACTTTTTAGTTCAGTGCCTATAACATAAAAAATAATTCTTTGCCTTGCCGGGTTCAGGTGTTGTTGTTTGGAGACAAGATGTGAAATGTTGACCCCGGGCCACACAACGCTTAAGTCAAAGAAGTATTCGTTTGCCGCTTAGTTCTATCCAGCTCCTATCCTTATGATTTGAATCAATAGATCTTGGAATCAGTCCATAATGATCCAATAGATTAGGATGGTGGAGGGTGACTGGAGCGGGAAGTTTGATTAACCACCTGATTTAACTGAGTTGCTGAGGGCGTATGTCAAAGACTTTTTAAAATAGAAATGACTTGACAATCCACTCGTATTTAGAAGCTCGATCCATAGATACTAGTAATCTGAGTACTGCCGATTCGGGAGGTACCGAAGGGTAGTACCGTTGTACTGGATTACCTGCGATTATCGTATAATAAACTTCGATTTAACCTATCACCACACGCGGGCTATTCAAAAAAAATAACATGCCACATACCCCCTGATTTACTTGTCGCGGGCGTTCTGCGCGAACTTAACACGTAAGAGTTGGGGGTTTGGGGGTGTGTTCGCCAACATTCCTGTTTTCATTAAAGTTTTCACCCGATAAACAGCAACAAATTTTTTTAAACGTAAACAAAATGTTTAAGAAACACAAATACCTAAGATTTTGTGTCTATGCTCCTCAATATGGTTGGATTAATAGTCATAGATCCGATAGATCATTTGCATGGATTTAATTTCGTAACCGTTAGATACATACCGTGGGGCATGTCTCTCACCTAGTATCCCCCTGGAGTGTGGGTTAGGGCAGGGGCTGTATGGAGGGCAGTTTATTACTGATTTACTGATCTTATGTTAGGGTATGTAACTAACAATTTTTCATCATCATCTGAAGTTGAATAATGATGCTGTATTCAGTGTAGATATCACGGTGGGTAGGACGGGTAGTGATTTTTCTGATTTACTGATTATGTTTCCTACTGTTTCTGGCTTTACTGATCTTATCGATTCCGCTTAAGGGTATGTAAGCAATGCAATATGCCAGTAGTACATGAAATGCAAATTTGTCATTATTAGAAGATTTTAAAGTTAAAGCGATGGAAAGGTAATAACTTGTTTTTTTAACGTAAACCAAATGTTTAAAGAAACAAAACAAAAGAATAAATAAGTTTTTGTGTTATGTTCAGATAACAAATAGATAAGACAGGTAGAGACACTCTCTACAGATGTTCTGTGACTTGCAATAAGGATAGGATAATGAAATGGTCAATAGATCAAATAGGCGAAATTTGTGAAGTGATAGTTTGATTTAAACTGATTACTGATTTACTCTGCTTTAGGGTATGTAGAATGATGCAAATTTTTTAAGTTATAAACTAAAAGAATATTTTTTTTTAGTAAAATAATGTTTAAAAGAAAAAACAAAAATTAAATAGAAGTTTTTGTTTATGTCTATCGCACTCTCACTCGCGAATCAATAGATAGTCACTGATCATAGATCATGGATGGGTATGAGAGGTGGGTAGGATGGCAGTTTGTTTACTGATTTACTGTGTTACTGTTAATATGGGGCTTTACTGTTTCACTGATTTACTGCTTTTAACTGATTTTGAATTTACTGCTTTTAGAGGGTTATGGTACTAAGGGCGAATGTTGTTTAGACATAGAACAAGAATAGAAAATTTTTTAAAAAAAGACAAATAAAATTTAAAAGTAATTACAAAAAAAAAAATTAAATTGAAGCCAAAGTTAAAAAAGGGTGAACTTATAAACTTATAAATGCACTTAAAAATAAAATGAACGCAATGATATGATCGTTGACGTTTATAATAAAGAAAAAAACGAGATTTTGAAAATAGAAGTGTCTGTCTCGGAAAGATAGATTATTGATATGAAATATGAGTAACTAAGTCAGTTCGTCGGCAGCGGCGGCTTTCTAGCGGGGTGCTGGTACATTTGTTCTCTTCTCCTCCGTTGTCATCTCTCTTGTGCGGCATCGGTGCATTTCTAAATTTCTTCTTTTATTTCAGGCTGGGGAACTCCTCCCGGGGGGGTTCAAACCATCATTCTTAATGCTTTTCCTATATTCTCTTCTCATGCTCTTCTCCCTCGTTTCTCCTTCTTATCCTCCTTTCCTGCATTCCGCTTCCTTCTTCTGCCTTCCTCCAATCTCTCTTATGACACGGAGCATCCGTGCATCTTCTTACTTTTCTTTTTTATTTCAATGGGGAGCAAAGCTTCAGCTCCGATTCCAAATCCTTTCTGCCATCCTTCTAATACTTAATGCAGAAACATTTTCAAACGTTTAGATATCGTTAATGGCAAAATTGTTAATATTCTGAGAATACGCAGGCACGGACTGTCTCTCGACAGGGTAGACTCCGGAAATCTCGCCCCAGGGAGACGGAGGCTGCACAACAGGACAAAGCGTTACCTGATTTATGTATCTACAAATTCTTTTTTTTTTTTTTTTCCAATAATTATACAGAACTTTTTTTTTTTTTTTTTTTTTATTTTTCATTTTTCTTTTTTTTTTTTTTTAATTTAATTTAATTGCTTTTTTTTTTTTGCCAGTTTCACTAAGGGATACTTTCCAGTTTCCAGGTTCTGGAATCTTTCAGGATTTCCAGGACGATTTCAGATTCCCGAGGTCGCCATTCGCAATCGGTACTCAAACTAGACGGATATATCGAACGAATGTATTAATACTTTTCTTTTCGATATATATTTTCAGTCAAAACAGGTCGTAGATATAGACGATTTAAACCAGTACGATAGGAGGGTGTACAAACTTCGATTAAAAAATACCGATTTGAAGCAATTATAAACATGGATGCTGATCAGAGATGATACACAAAGAATGTCATAAAGCCAAAAAAAACTTTGGTTGGGGGCCTACCTGAAGGGCCCTTTTGGTGGTTGTAGTACAACACTTGGATTTCCGGCTCAAACCCGGGAAGTGGTTTGTCGTTCTTCCATGCCGTTAAATTTTGGGTTGATCTCGACGGACCTGTAAAAACTGTAACTTTGGGGAACGAGCGTCAGGTCTTAGAAAATTAGGGATAGTGTTGGCAAAAGAATGGTTGCTTGCAAAGCTGTGCATATACTGTGCGGTTGCGCAAGAACTTACGGTTTTCAATTTGGATCGGGGTTAGCATTTGTGCGCTCTTACTTCTATATATATATACTTGTGTAGGTATTATATATTATATATATATATAAGTATTGTTAGCCTCATATATAGTGATTTCTATTTTGGAATTATGTCTAAGATATCTCTAGTATTGTATATTGTCTAATTAGTTCTTATTATATACCTCTTATTCTACATATTATATATATTATTATATATATATATAATATATTAATATATATTAATATATAATATATTATATATTATATATTATTATTAGTATATTATCATGCTGTTTAATATTATATTATATTATATTAATATTATATATATATATTATCGTATATATATTATAGTTTTATTTTTATATCAAAGTTTATATATGAACTATATTTTAAAATTACTATGGTATATTTAGTATATATATAATATTATATATTATTTTATATACTATATATATCTTATATTTTATATTATTATATACAAATTATTTATTATAATTAATTTTATATATACTTTATATTATATTACTATAATATTATATAATATATATTATAATTATAATAATATATATATTTATTATCTAATATATATACATTATATAATAGTATTTACTGTGCCGCGTCGGCGTTATATTATATTCTTACTTATTAATTATTTTATATTATATATGTTATCTATATATATATTATATTTTATTATATATATATATAAGTATCTATCTATACAATGTATATTGATAATTATTTGTATAGTCTATAGTTTCTTAATTATGCTGAAATAGTTTATATTTATGAATATAGGGTTATGTATATTTTATTTTCTATTATATTTTATTCTTAAAAATGTGCATCTGTCATTTCAAGATCTATATTTATCATTTTTATTCGGTTTTCATCAAGAGAATGTTACTGAAATAATTCATTATCATGCTGCATTTAAATATAATTTTATATTTATATATTTATATATATATTATATTTAATGTCTAATGTTAATGCATCTAATTATTATATATATTTATATTACGCTATTATATATACTTATATATAGTATATATATATAGTTGTTTGTTGTTTATTTTATATTTATTTATAATATTATATATTATTTTATATGTAATGTATGATTATATATATATAAATATATAGATTATTTTTTTATCTATTATATATTATAATAGTATAATTATTTTTATTTATTAAGGTGAATATAGATTTTATATGTAATTTCATTACACTTAAACATATCTTTGTTAATAATTATTATACTTATCAACTTACAGCCTTATTTATACTACTAAAAATCACAAAGATTATAAAAAACTTATATACTTATTTGGTTTTTTTTTAGGCCATTGTAGTGTTTGAATTTTTTTTATATATTGAGGCTTGGAAAAATGGAGTTAGTGTACTCGCGGGCAATGATTCAGGGCGGAAGTATTCAACATATATTTTTATAATAATTTTATCTTATCTATTGCGTTAGAAAAATGATATAGTCGGAATCGGTAAGGAATGACACGAAAGAATTATATTTGGGATCACGTATAGGGTCTATTAATATATGTATAAAATAAATATAAAAGACGTTGGGGTGAGCAGCCGGGGGGCAGAGGGAGGACGTTTTCATCGTGGGCGAACGGGGGAGGCAGCGACCACTAAAGAGGGGGGTCGCGACTGGAGGGGGGGAAAGTACTACCCTGTCTTATCAGGCGGAGAGACCATGGACTCGCCTGCAATTGGCGTTTACTTGGGTATCCTTTAGTTTAAAAAAAAAAGTTGAGCAAGTTGACAGAACCACAGGTGGGATATCGTCATTACCATATGCCTTTTAGTATTAAACTCAGAGAGAGAGAGAGCAGAAATAACATCTTTAGAAGAAATTTTAACTTCAGGCCTAAAAGCGTTGGAGGGAGGGTGGAGAAGGAAGAACAGCTTCAGAAATGTCTAAGAGGAATAAGTGGCAAAGGTTTGATCAAGGAAGTTCAGCTTTAGCAGATAATAAGGCATCACAGGTGTCGTCGGAAGATTCTAAAGGAGAGAAAGAAGAAGAACC
>JABUQX010048722.1:0-2500 GCA_015478945.1 Trachelipus rathkii | reverse complement strand
AATAATAATAATAATAATAATAATAATAATAATAATAATAATAATAATAATAATAATAATAATTAATAATAATAATAATAATAATAATAATAATAATAATAATAATAATAATAATAACAATAATAAACATTATTATTATTATTATATTATTATTAATTATAAAAAAAACTATATTATTATTATTATTATTATTATATTATTAGTATTATATATAATAATATTATTATTATTATTATATATTATTATTATTATTATTATTATTATAATATTAAATATTATTATTATTATTATTATTATTATTATTATTATTATTATTATTATTATTATTATTATTATTATTATTATTATTATTATTATTATTATTATTATTATTAAATTATTATTATTATTAATTATAATTAATTAACATTAAATTATATATGATATATAGGTTTTAAATATCTTATAGTAGATTCATATATATTTTATATAATAAATTTTTATATCAAATATTATATTATAATATTATATATATTTATATAATATATATTATTTATAATATATTAATAGATATGTATATATTAATATCAAAATTTAAAGAAACAAATATTTTCCCAAAGTAACAACATTTTCAGATAGGACTCTAAGTTTCACATTTAATTGAATATATATGGCAGGCAATCATGGGAGATGGTCGGGGGTTTGGGGTCAACACCTCCCTCCCCTCCCGAAATTCTCAGAAATTTTACACATACCAATAAAAATTTAGTTCTTCTGGTAAAAATAGTGAAAATTGTATTTAAAAAAAAAAAAAAAAATTAAATAAAAAAAATATGGGCAAAAACTTTACCCCGAAGCTAGTACCAAGTGGTCGACATTTGTAAAAAAAAAAATAAAATAATAAAAAATTGGTATTTAGAGTTTCTCTAACAACTAATCTAACAAAACTTAACTTAATCATAACTAACTAAGCCTAAACCTAAACCTAATCCTGACCAAACCAACCTAAACTAACTTAACCTAAGCCTAACAAAACCTAACCTTAACCAAACCTTAACATTAACCTTAACCTAATCTATCTTAAATAACCTAAACCTAACCTAACCTAACCTAAACCTAACCTAACTAACTAACCTAAAACCTAACCTTAATCTTAACGCGTAACCTTAACCTAAACCTAAACCTAAACCATAACCAACATAACATAACCTAAACCTAACCTAAACTAACCCTAAACCTAAACCTAACTAAAACCTAACCTAAAACCTAACCTAACCTAACCTAACCTAACCTAACCTAACCTAACCTAACCTAACCTAACCTAACCTAACCTAACCTAACTTAACCTAACCTAACCTAACCTAACCTAACCTAACCTAACCATAAACCGAAACCTAAAACCCAACCTACCTAACCCTAACCTAACCTAACCTAACCTAACCTACCTAACCTAACCTAACCTAAACCTAAACCTTAACCTAAACCTAACCTAAACGACTGCGGGGCGCGGCTGTACAGAATATTTTTCTGATGTGTCGACAATTTTCCCTGTGGACCCTTTGAACTAGTCCCTTTTACCCCAGCCCCTGGAATTTTTCCCACCCTATGTCCTATGCATGTAATTTATATACATAAGCGCTCAATTTGGTAAAAAAAAAAAAAAAAAATTATATCTGTATGCATAAATTATGGATTTAATATCAGGTAAGTGTGGATTTAATATTTATTTTGCGCTCTTTTGTATTAATAATGTAAATTTACTGTATTGCTCGTAAATATGTCTGTGTTGAAAATTTGCGAAATTAAATTATTATTATTATTATTATGATAATTATTATTATTATTTTATTATTATTATTATTATTATTATTATTATTATTATTATTATTATTATTATTATTATTATTATTATTATTATTATTATTATTATTATTATTATTATTATTATTATTATTATATTATGTATTATTATATTATTATTATTATTTATTATTTATATTATTATTATTTTATTATTATTATTATTATTTATTATTATTATTATTATGATTATATATTATTATTATGTATTATTATTATTATTATTATATTTTATTATTATTATTATCTATTATTATTTTACTTATTATTATTGTTATATATTATTTATTATTAGTAGTAATAGTAGTAGTAAGTAGTAGTAGTAGTAGTAGTAGTAGTAGTAGTAGTAGTAGTAGTAGTAGTAGTAGTAGTAGTAGTAGCAGTAGTAGTAGTGTTAATTTGTGCTATGGAGATTTTTTTCCTAACAGTTAGTTTGGTTCTACATAAATTATTGATGTTTAAGTACTTAGTCAACTTCCATTTGCAGTTTCCCTTATATAACTGATAAAGGTGTGATTAAATTCTGGGAAGTGTTAGATATAATTTATGATAATATAATGATAATAATAATATAATAATTTTAATTAATAATAATTCAAATTAATAATGAATGTGAAACGTAATTTTAAATTAAAATAATAATAATAATTAGATAATAATA